>PVLC010009134.1:0-55316 GCA_004027655.1 Graphiurus murinus | reverse complement strand
ATCTCCTGGGGTAAGCACAGAGAGTACCTACAGGGCTCTCTCCTTCGCGTCCTTCCCGTAGAGGTTGTACTTGGCGGCGATGTAGTTGAGGATGGCTCTGCTCTGCACCAGCTTCATCCCGTCCATCTCCACCATGGGCACCTGCTGGAACAGCAAGCTCCCGTCTTTTGGGAAAGGAAAGAAAAAGGAGCGTGAAATGTCTTTGGGCCCCATTCTGTCACGATGATAAGATATGAAGGAACCCGCTAAGTACCTGAGGCTGGCAGTGACTCTGCGATCCTTCTGTCTCAGCACTCCAAGTACTGGGATTACAAACATGGGCCATCATGCCCAGCTTATAGTGTGTGTGTGTGTGTGCTTTTTTTTTTTTTTTTTTTGTGCGTGTGTGTGTGTGTGTTTAGTTCATGTTCACAGATATTTTAGGAAGGGGAGGAGGGACTGCAGCAGATGTCATTTTAAGTGGAACATTTCCACAGTTCCATGGTGTCCATAACATTTAGGCGGGTGATGAGATAGATTTCTATGGTGAGTCCCATTCTGTGCTCTTCCAGACCTGCGATATTGCTGGGGTATTAACTCACAGCAAGTCATAAAGGGGAAAGCTGGAGGCAACCGCCCCATTTATTTCTCCTCATGCTGTCTAGCACACGTCCCTGCGTGTCCATGGATGGGAGGACAGTGGGCTCCTGAGACACAAGAAAGCAAGGAGAGGGCACCCCACCCCCTGGGGATGGTTCCTTAGCAACACACAGAGAGGCCAGCCCTTTCCAGCCCAAGAGAATTTCCAGATCTCTTACACTTTACCACCTCTGCCTCTCTATCAGCCCCGACTCCAAGCCTACCAACATGATGTCACTGTCTGGCCTTTAAGCCGGACACCGATGCCCTCATCGGGGACATTAGATAGCTGTTCTTACCATTTCTTAGCTTTTCCAGATCTTCTGCAGTTGTCAGAAACTTCTCTTCAAACTGGAAGCAGAAAAGGTCAATTAGTTCTGATTCCCCTCATAGCATTGTGGCTAAAATGATCCCTGCCTGGTAGTAACATGGAGGAACCAAATCCCTGAGTTTGGCAGTGTGCACCAAGGAGTCTGCTGGTGGCTTTAGGAGTGCAGATTCAGTCCCTCAAGGAGAGGCCATGGGTCACCACGCCCACGGCTCACTCTTGGAGTCTGTCCCCGCCCCGACCCCACCAATGACAAAGTTAGTCACAGTTTAGGAGGGATGTCCCTGGAGGGTAGGAATGGTGGATTTCTTCTAGTTGTGCGATTTTAGTATCTTAGGAAGGCCTATGATCTCTAGTGAGACCAGGACAGAACATTTAGAACATTTGGTGTCTTCAGGATGGGGTACGCCGTGGGCCAGTGACCATCTAAGGTTCTGCCACCATGCGACCTCTAGTGTTGTAATCTCCTTTCTTTTTATTTCTTTCTTTTTTTTTTTTTTTTTTTTTTTTGCGGGGGAGAGGAGGGACTGGGTATGGAATGGAATCCAGGGGCATTCTACCTCTGAGCTACATCCCAGCCTTATTTTATTTTTTTTATTTTTGAAATAAGGTCTTGCTAATTTGCTGAGATAAGCCTTAAACCTGTAATCTTCCTGTCTCAGCCTTCCAAGTACTGAGATTACAGGCATGCACCACCACCATGCTTAACACTCCTTTCCTTTTTAGAGTTTAAAACATATTTTAAATCAAGAAAGGGGTGAGAAATAGGTTTCTAGCTTGCTTTTTGGGACATAGCTTTTGTTGATTTTCATAGTCCCACAGGCAAGTCCACACAGGTAGTGAAGGCTGTGTGCCAGCGATTTACACAGGATCCATAAAACCACAAGGGGTAGGGGGTGGTCATGGTGGGAGGGCGGCCCAGGTGGGATGCCTGGGCGGCTTTGAGGTTGATGGCGAGGCTGATGGTAATGGATGTGCCTCTGGGCACAGAAAAGGGAAGGTCTGGGAAGAGTTTCCAGGCAGCCCTTGCCACCCCCCTCTTCAGTGGAGCTGGGATGGAGGTGAGGAGGCTGGGGTGTTGACAGTGTCCTTCTCCCCTCCAGAGCTGAGCTCATCCTGCCCAGAGGCTTCACACTATCCCTGAGCCTGGGAGCTGGCACCTGGACTGAGGAAATCCAGATGACTCAGGTACAGAAAGAAGCAACAGGAATGGCACTGTAGTTTGTACTTCTTTTGTTTGTTTCTCCATGAAGTTAAGAAAGGATCAAGCTAAAGGCCCATGCATTCATGAAAGAATTCAGAAAGCTGAGTTCACAGGCTGTGGTTCTTATGAAACTAAGGGAATGCACTAAAAGTTCCCTTAACAGGACATGACCATGACCTTTAACCTATCTTTTTTTTTTTTTTTAAACAAGGCCTTGTTAATTGCTGAAGCTGCTCTTATCCTAGGATCCAAGTACGAGGATTACAAGGATGCGCCACTGTGCTGGGGTGCTAGCCTATCTTTTCTGCTCTCACCTGAGGGACAGCTCCTGAGAGAGTCTAAGACTTCCTCCCCAGGAAGTTGCTTCCTTCCCTGCAGTTGCTGGGACCCTTTGGTCTAACTGAAAAGTGTTTCCCCAGTGCCACCTCTAGAGGGCAGCACCCAACAGAATAACAGAATCCTAGTAGTGTGTGTGTGTGTGTGTGTGTGTGTGTGTGTGTGTGTGTGAGAGAGAGAGAGAGAGAGAGAGAGAGAGAGAGAGAGAGAGAGAGAGAGAGAGAGAGAGAGAGACAGAGAGAGAGAGAGAGAGAGAGAGACAGAGAGACAGAGAGAGACAGAGAGAGACAGAGAGAGACAGAGAGAGAGTGTGTGTCTGGGTATTGAGCTCAGAGGCATTCTACTCTCAAGCTACACCCCCAGCCCTATTTTATTTTTATTTATTTTGAAGCAGGGTGTCACTAGGTTGGTGAGTCTCACTACCTGCTGAGGCTGTCCTTGAACCTGCCATCATCCTGTCTCAGCCTCCCAAGTACTGGGATTACAAGGATGCAACAATTTGCTTGATTTAAGAAAGGTCTTTTGCTGAGCATATAGCTCATGTCTATAATCCCAACTACTTGGGAGGCTGAGGCAGGAGAATTGCTACTTTAAGGCCAGCCTGGGCAAATTATTAAGTCTGCATCTCAAATTAAAATGAGCTGGGCATGTAGTTCAATGATAGAGTGCCCTTGGGTTCAATCCCCATTGTCAAAAAGAAAAACAAAGAAAGAAAGAAAAAGAATGGCCCTTTAACCCTACAAAATGTTTGTTCCCATCCCTCATTTAAATTGCCTGTTTATTTTTCTGAATCCTCCTAGATTTGTAGGCTGCATCAGCGGAGAAACCTGTCTCTCTGGTCCCCTGGGTATCCTTGGGACCTAGTATAGAACCTGGCACTTAATAGGTGCTCAACAAAATAACTGCTAAATAAATGCATTTAATGGTTAACAGTTTGTTATTATTCACTTCTTCCCACCACTCATTTGTGAATTTTGTTTAATATTTAATTGCTTTTGGCTTCTCATATACTTTGGCTTTTTATTGTGTAAACTTCTTTTACGTAAAAAAATACATGTAAAACACAAGAGTCTCCCTTATTATCAGTCACCTGGCTGCAATAATTACCAGCTCAAGCTAACCTATTTCACCTCCCTGCTCATCCTCTCTCCCAGGCTCATCAAATCTGAGGGTCACATGATCCTATCCTAAATGCTTCAGTGTGTGTTGCTAAAATAGAAAGACTATTTTTAAAACAACAACAACAACCTAAAAGTCATACACAAATCACACTAAAAATTAACAATAATTTTTAGGTTCACCAAATATTTAATTAATATTCAAGCATCAGTGTATAAGTACTGTAAAAGTGTCACAGTTGCATTTTAAGGTGCATTTAAGCTGACATGGTGACTCAGGCTTGTAATCCCAGTACTTGGAAGACTGAGATAGAAGGATTGTGGGTTTGCAACCAGCCTCAGCTATATAGTAAGGCCCTCTGCAAGTTAGTGAGACCCTGTTTCAAAATAAAGAATAAAAAATAAGGTTGAGGGTGTAGCTTGGAGGTAGAATGCCCCTGGGGACAATCTCCAGTACCACACATGCACACACACACACACACACACACACACACACACACACACAGTTTATTTAAATCCAAATAAGTTCCACATACTGTGATTATCAAAGTACTTTATTTGCATGTACGAATATGCCACAAGAACCCGTTATTCTGTAAAATTAAAATTTAGTAATAAAATATCTTTTAATTGTTTATGTGGCCCTTTGCTGGGCAGATTAATTTTTACTTGGTCAAATCATACTATTTCTTTCTTAATAACTGGGAATAGTGTTACTTAAGATAAAACTATTCACAGGGAATTTGTATGGAAGTCTCCTGGCTTAGAAAAGCATTTTGATACAGTACATTTGTTTATTTTTATTTAATTCGAGGGATAATACTAGGGATTGAGCCCAGGGGCATTCTATCTCTGAGCTGCACCCCAAGCCTTTTTAAATTTTTCAAACAGGATCTGGCTAAATAGCAGAAGCTGGCCTTGAACCTATGATCCTCTGTCTTAGCCTCACAAACACTGGGATTACAGGCTGCACCATGGAATTACACCAGGCCCAGACCTAACTCAGAACTTACCTCCACTCCAGCTGCAGCCAGGAGCCAACAGATAATGTCCATCCTGCCGCGTCCATTGAAGTAATGAAGCACCGGCTTCCCCGACATGTTAGTAGTCTCTTGGTTTCACTAAATATGAAGGAATGAATGCATGAATGAATGAGTGCAAAAAAATCAAGATGTACTTTAGTATTATAGTCAATAACCCAACAGTACGGAAGGCATATCTGCCTTCCTCAGCGGGGGCTGCAGGAGCCCCAGGAAGATCTTCCTTGGCCCCACATCTCAGCCATCGGTGGCCAGCACCCTTCCATTGCACCAAGCCAGTGTCCTGTTGCTCTATTCCCTCACTCTGAGGGTGTGGGGATCCTGGAAAGAGACTTGCAAACCAGAGGACACTGCTGATGGGAGGCGGAGGCAGGAACAGGCTCGCTGCAGAGCTCTGCCCGGGACTAGGCATTGGCTCCAAAGCGTTAACTGGGGCTTAGTCCTCCCTGACTGCAGCCGAATTCTCCCCACGGGAGAGGGTGCTTACTTCTTGTTGCTCTTGGAACTCTGTTTTTCTACTGCAGGGTTGGATTTGCTTCACAATCTAGGAAAGTGAAAGTCGCTGCATTCATTTTCTTGAAAGTAACTAAGACATTTTTGTTGTTTCTACCTTCTAACAGGTAATCCCTCCCCCTCCCACCACACACACGTGGTTTCTCTTTCTCTCTTTTTTGTGGTACTGGGAATTGAGCCTCCTCACTACACCTCTGTCCTTTTATTATTTTTTGAAAATAAGTCTTGTTAGGTTGCTGAGAGTGTCACTATGCTGCTGAGGCTGGCTTTGAACCTTCTCTCCTCCTATCTCAGCCTCCCAAGTACTGAGATTGCAGGCATGCACCAAGCGGTCTGGCTTAAATTTAGAATCTGTTTGGCATGCAGTGATGGTGGGTTTGCAAACTGGAGATTCTGCCTGCAGAGGCACGGAGGCACACAACCACCAGATACTCCCTTCCTTCCTTGCTTGGTGGGCCCCCACAGGTCACCCTGCCAAATTTAAATTCAGTAAAATTGTGTCGACTCCTGTATGAATCATACCGATCTCTCCTTGTATAGAGAACACAAACCACGTTAGTGGAAGCTCCTGCACACCCCTAGGCACCCGTACACTTGGACAATGACTCCACTGAGACTTTTCTCATACCATCAGATTCTCTGCCCTTTTGGGTCTAAATCCTTGGTTATTGCTTTCCCCTAAAGAACAGATAATGCTGGAATTGTCTCCTGCGCACACAAAGAACACACAGTGAGAACACAAAGTGCTCAGACAAAGCACCACATTTGAAACCGCTTTCCCCAGGGAAGCAGACTGGGGACGTTTATGAAGACACGCAAGGCAGCACTGACCTGGTTCTCTCCCAGGCGCTCAGCACGAAAAGTTAGCTCTGGAACTGGATGGCTGCCTTATCTGCTTTCATAGGGCAAAACTCGTGCCCTCTGAACAGGAGTGGAGTCCAACAGGGAAGAGCCACGCCCACAGATTTCAAGGTTGCAGAGCTAGAAGATATATTAGAAAGAAAATGATGAGTCAACAAGTTGTTGATTAATGATTTCTAGTCTATTCAGCTGTCCCAGGAGGTCACTCAGGATCAGTTTTCTTTGAACACTAACTACAGAAGATTTTATTAAATAGGTTTTAAGATTTCGAGCAGATTTAATTTTTTTTTTCTTTCTTAAGCTGGGTGCATGCCTGTAATCCCAATACCTGGGAGGCTGAGACAGGAGGATTGCAAGTTTAAAGCCAGCCCCAGCAATTTAGCGAGACCCTCAGCCACTTAGCAATATCCTGTTTCAAAATAAGAAATAAAAACAGCTGGGGTTGTAGCTCGGAAGTAGAATGTCCCTGGGTTCAATTTCTTTTTTTTTTATATTTGTTTTTGCGGTACTGGGGATTGAACTCAGGGGCATTCTACCTCCGAGCTATACCCTCAGCCCTATTTTTTTTATTCTTTATTTTGAAACCGAGTCTCACTAAGTTGCGGAGTGCCTCACTAGATAGCTGAGGCTGGCCGCAAACCCGGATTCTCCAGTCTCAGCCTCCCGAATGCTGGGATTACAAGCGTGCGCCACCACGCCCGGTCCTGGGTTCAATTTCTAGTACCCCTCACACACACACACACACACACACAAAATCTCATAGGGGAAGTGTCCTATGACACTCTCCTTCCCCAATGAGTTTTTTTTGTTTTGTTTTTTTCAATTATCTAAGTTATGGTACTTTTGGAGACTCTGGTCAGTTATTTTGTGAAATTTGCCTCAGTTTGGGTCTTCCCAATGTTTTGTCATGATTTGATGGAGATTATACTTCTTTTTAAAATATCATAGAAGTTACACTGTCCTGAGCATATGATTTCCAGACATTGTGTTATATTCAAGACACACTGTGGCTCATTAATGGTGATATTAACCAGGAGCCTTGGTTAAAGTTACGTCTTGCAGGCGGCCAACTAGTTACTATCTAATCCCTTAGTAAATATCTGATGGGAGAGTCATTGTGACTGTGCAAATCTTCTACTTCTGAATAAACTGTCACCCCCGAACTTTGGCATCTATTATAGATCTTGCCTGTAGCAAATATTACTACACTGTTTACCTAGTATTGATTTTTGATTCCCCTCATTTCTTCTATATTTAATACTTGAAATTCTTCTGCAGAGCAGAGTTATCTCTTTTTCTTTCTTTGGTTATTTGCTTGCTTATTCAATGATCTATGTGTACTAGGATGAACTCATGGATATTTTATTCCAAGGGTTACAATGTAGTAATATCACTGTATATTTTGTTGCTCAAATTGTTCCCCCTTTGACCATCAGAGGTTCCTTTGTTGTTGGCTTCTCTGTCCTTTATAACAAGAGCCCCTTTTGTATGAGCATTTTCAGATATTTTTTGTAGTGGAGATGTTTCAGAGTTATCTTTACTTCTTCTGCCCCAGCCCAGATCACAGTCATTTCTCAAAAGTCCCTTGTTTCTTTTTATTGGGAAAAGTATTCAAAACTAGGAGTTGGCATTGTGTGTTCATTACTTCTGGGGTCTCAATTCTCCTAGGCTGTCCTCAGCAAGAAATATATATATGTATACACACATACACAGACAAACAGACATGTATTAACCCAACCACAAAACTTGTATATGTGCATCTTTATCTATCTGCACATGTACAATTAAAAAAAAAACACACGAGTTTATACATACACTGGATATTTCAATTCACTCGGTTCATTTAGCCACTAAATTAATTTTTTTCTCTGACAAGTGAGAAACCTGGCTCTGCTATCTAAAACATACAGTATATACATATTTGTTCGTGTTAATACGCATATAAGAGTATCAGAACTGTTAATGCGTACTTCCATGAGAAATACATTTACTAATAAAAGTACTTTGTCTTTCTATCTTAAACATTCGTTTTGTCTTGCACCTTATAATATCTAGTTAAAATGCTGTTTTCTAAAGTCATGCAGGTGAGTTATCCCCTCCCCCTTAGTTTGGTTATATGTTTAAATTTTAAAAGGCTGTTAGAAGCCAGGCATGGTGAAGCCTGCCTGTAAATCCCAGTACTTGGGAAGCTGAGACAGAAATATTATAGGTTCATGGCCAACCTCAGCAATTTAGTGAGGTCCTGATTCAAAATTAAAAATAAAAAGGGCTGAGGGTACAGCTCAGAGGTAGAATGCCCCTGAATTTCATCCTCAGTACCAGAAAAAAAGAAAAGAAAAGGCCAATGCTGTTAGATTGGTTTGTGTTTTACTTCATGAGTCCTGCACAGTCTGGTTGCTTTTAATTCATTACTTGCTTTATGGCATGGAAAACTTTGCCATGATTCTATGAAACAGAGATAAACAAACAAACAAATGTCCCCAGAGAATCATGTGCCCCTCATTTCCTCTCCTAGATGTTCCCAAGCCTCTTCTTTCTGCCCCTCCCTCACCTCCCTTGCAGGAAACAGGTGCCATTAATTTCTAACTTGCCACTCTTGTTTCCCTCTTGTCTATTTTCTTTCTTTCTTTCTTTTTTTTTTTTTCAGTACTGGGGATTGAACTCAGGGGCATTCTACCTCCAAGCTATAACCCCAGCCCTATTTTTTATTCTTTATTTTGAAACAGGGTCTCACTAAGTTGTGGAGTGCCTCACTAGGTAGCTGAGGCTGGCCGCGATCCCGGATCCTCTGGTCTCAGCCTCCCAAATGCTGGGATTACAAGCGTGCGCCACCACCACTGGCTTGTCTATTTTCTTATAACCTCTTCCTCCTTACAAGAAGGACAGCATGCTAGAGAAACTCTTTTGTATTTTGTTGTTGTTGTTGTTGTTTTTGCTTAATGATAGCTCACAGAGATCACCTCTATCTTAGTTCACAATGACCTTCCTTTTTTGGGGGCGGGGTGTTTCTGGACATTGGATCCAAGAGCAGTCTCTCTCCAACCTACACCCCTAGCCCTTTTTATTTTTTTTATTTTTATTTTTATTTTTTTGTGGTACTGGGGATTGAACTCAGGGGCCTTCTACCTCCGAGCTACGCCCCCAGCCCTATTTTTTATTCTTTATTTTGAAACCAAGTCTCACTAAGTTGCAGAGTGCCTCACTAGGTAGCTGAGGCTGGCCGAGAACCCGGATCCTCCGGTCTCAGCCTCCCGAATGCTGGGATTACAAGCGTGCGCCACCACGCCCGGCTCCCTTTTTATTTTTTATTTCAGGGTTTCACTGAGTTGCTGAGGCTGGGCTGGAACCTTCGATCCTCCCATCTTGGTCTACCAAATACTGGGAGTATAGGCGTGTGACATCGGGCCCGACTTTCTTACTTCCTCTTCCTCTTCCTCTTCTTCTTCTTCTTCTTCTTCTTCTTCTTATTATTATTATTATTATTATTACTTCGATACTGGGGATTGAACTCAGGGGCATTCTACCTCCGAGCTATACCCCCAGCCCTATTTTTTATTCTTTATTTTGAAACAGGGTCTCACTAAGTTGCGGAGTGCCTCACTAGGTAGCTGAGGCTGGGCGCGAACCCGGATCCTCCGGTCTCAGCCTCCTGAATGCTGGGATTACAAGCGTGCGCCACCACACCCGGCTTTCTTACTTATTTTACAGCCTCAGAGCACTTCATTGTGTCTGCTTCACAGTCTATCCACCACTCACCTATGTGTGAGCACTTAGGGTTTCTCAGTGTACTGGAGCTACAAACAATGCTGCAATGATTATCATTGTGCAGCTGCAATGATTATCATTGTGCAACTGCAGTTTTGTATTGTTGGAGGTACATTTTAGTATGTTTCTTCAGAATGTAAGTACTTTTCTTTCTAGACAGAACCAAACCATTCCATTCTAATATGGAAAGAGTTATTATGCTATGTGAAAAAGGCACTGCTTTGCTCCCCATGGGCTGTGTACATCAGGCTCTCTGGAGCCAATGTAGAAGGCTGTGAGTTCAAGGACAGCGGAGTCAGGCCTGCCAGCGTCCCCAGGGCACCTGGGCATCAAAGTCCAGCTAGGATGCTTGAGCAAGAGGATGGATTAGGTGCCAGGCACTATCTATATGTTGTCAAGGGCGCCAACACTTTCATTTTACAGATAAGATATAAGAGGTCCGAAAGATAAAGGCTTGCTTAGTCACTTAGCTGGTGACCGAGCCAGATCCCAGGTTTTTGCAGAGGGTAAAGGCCACGCTTTCTCATATGCCACATACCTGTGGCCCAGAGCGGAAGGGAAGCAGCAAACCGTGATCTAGCACGTAGAGACATGCATAAAAACGACCACTATAAGAGCAAGCCTGGGTCTCCAGGCAAGCGGGCAGAGTGGCGAGGGGCTCCTGTGGTGAAGCCTTCCAGGAGGGCTCGGAAGAGAATGGAACATTCACCCACCTAGAGAGGAGGGCATGCTGCCCAGGAGGCCGAGGCCACATGTAGGTTTACAAATATGAACAACAGAGCAAGCAGTGTCACCCCCTTTAAGGGGCACAGAATAATGTGCAATCTGTAAGAAGGGGGACTCTGATTCAGTAGGGCTGGGGTGGGGTCTAGACCCTGAGTCTCCACCAGCAAGCTTCCAGGGGCCCCATGCTGCCATCCAGGCTGAACCTGCACTGGAGACCTAGTGCTCTTGGCAGATGAAGTCCTCTACCCGGTGGGGACAGAGCTCCAGACTCCATAGCCTGCAGAATTTCTGTCATTAGAGGCTGCTGTGACATCCAGCTGTGGAACGTGTGTGTGTGTGTGTGTGTGTGTGTGTGGTATAGGGATTGAAACCAAGGCATTTTGTCTCCAAGTTATAACCCTTAGCCTTTTTTTTTTTTTTTTTTTTTTTTTTTTTTTGCGGTACTGGGGAGTGAACCCAGAGACATTCTACCTCCAAGCTACACCCCTAGCCCTATTTTTTATTCTTTATTTTGAAACAGGGTCTCACTAAGTTGCAGAGAGCTTCACTAAGTAGCTGAGGCTGGCCACAAAGCCAGATCCTTCAGTCTCAGCCTCCCAAGTACTGGGATTACAAGCATGCGCCACCACACCTCAGCCTTTTTTGTTTGTTTGTTTAGGTCTCTCTAGGTTGCTGAGAGTTAAGCTACATTGCTGAGGATGTCCTTGAACCCGTGATCCTCCTGGCTCAGCCTCCTAAGAACTGGGGTTACAAGCATGTGCCACCACGCCTGACCTTATTTTGTTTTTTAATGTACTTTTATTGGTGCATTGTAAGTCTACCTCATGATGAGGTTCAGAGTGGTAGTGACATGTGCACACACAGCACCTGGTGTGTTTCCCTCTGGGTGTCATCCCGCTCCCTCCCTCCCCGTACACGTTGTTGAGATTGGTGTTGATCATCTTGTATATGGACACAGCATTATCTGAACTCTTTCCTTCATCAAGTCTCCTACTCCTCCACCTCCCTCCCTTAATCCCCTCCACTGTGTTGCTGGAACCTCCCCTCATTCATCTAGTCTCTTGTTCCCCAATTTCTCTCTAGCTTCCACATGTGAGAGAAAACATACAACCCTTCACTTTCTGAGACTGGCTGGTCTGTGGGTCACAATTATTTACCTTTAGCAAAAGACACAAATGCTGTTTGGCCTGAGCCACAGACTTGGGAGTGTTATCTCTTTTCTCTCAACAGATTTTTTTTTTTTCATTTGTTTAGTGGCTCTCTCCACCTTGGCTGGGAAACTACACATATATACATATAAACTTTTATTTGGCACATTGTAATTAAATATCATACTGAGGCATAGAGCGATAGCAACATACATGCACATAACTCTTGGAGCACTTCCCCCAGGACCCACTCCATGCCTCCCCTTCCTTGTACATTTCCTTGAGACTGGACTTGGTAGTTTAATAAACACATGGAGCAATATTTCAACTGTTACATTCTTTACATCTCTATACTGCCTCTTTCCCCTCCATCATTCCACTGGAGTCTGCTTTTCTGTCTGATGTTTTCCCAATTTCTGTCTAGCATATGAGAGAAAACATACAACTATTCATTTTTTGAAACTTGCTAATATTGCTTAGCATAATATTCTGAAGTTTCATCCATTTCGCTGCAAATGACGTAATCTGTTCTCCTTTATGGCTGAGTAAAATTCCATTGTGAGCCTGGCATGGTGGTGCACGCTTTTGGAGGGCTGAGACCGGAGGATCTGGGTTCGCGGCCAGCCTCAGCTACCTAGTGAGGCACTCCGCAAGTTAGTGAGACCTAGTTTCAAAATAAAGAATAAAAAATAGGGCTGGGGGTATAGCTCGAAGGTAGAACACCCCTGAGTTCAATCCCCATTGTGTATCTATACCACATGGTCATTCTCCACAGATCAAGAGAAATCAGTCATAAAATTCATATGGAAAAACAAAAGACCCAGAATAGCCAAAGCAATTTTCAGCAATAAGAACCTTGCTGGAGACATCACAATACCTGATTTCAAATTACACTACAGAGCAATAGTAATAAAAACAACATGATATTAGCATAAAAACAGACACATAGAACAATGGAACAGAAGACTCAGAAATAAATCTTTTTATGTATAGCTGGTTGATTTTTTATAAAGGTACCAGAAGCATACACTGGAGAAAAGACAGTCTTTTCAACAAATGGTGTTGGGAAAACTGATTACCCATTTGTAGAAGAATGACGTTAAACCCCAACTTCTCACCCTGAACAATAGTCAACTCAAGATGGATCAAATACCTAGTAATTAAACCAAAAACCTTGAAACTTCTAGAAGATTGCATCAGACCAACACTCCAATATATAGGTACTGACAGAAGCTTTCTCAATTAGACCCCCAAAGCTTGAGAAATTAAAACCAGAACTAGTAAGTGGGACGGAATTAAATTAAAAAGCTTCTGTGAAGCAAAGAAAACCATCAAAAGTCTAGAGAAAGCCTACCGAATGGAAAATCTTTGCCAGCTACCCCTCTGACTAATATCTAGAATATGCAAAGAGCTTAAAAAACTTAACACTAAAAAAATAAAAATAATAAAAATAGACAATTGAACTGAGTGGACACTTCTCAAAAGAAGAAATACAAATGGTCAATAAATATATGAAAAAATGTTCAACATAATTAGCAATCAGGAAAATGCAATCTAAAACTACATTAAAGTTCCATCTAACTCCAGTTAGAATGTCAGTCATCAAGAACACAAGCAATGATAAATGCTGGCGAGGATTTGGGGAAATAGGAACTCTTATACATTGTTGGTGAGACTGCAAATAGTACAGCGGCTATGGAGATCAGTGTGGAGTTTCTCAGAACACTGGGAATAGAACCACCACATGAGCCAGTGATGGCGCTCTTGGGAATCTTTCCAAAGGAATTAAAGTCAGAATATTATAGTGATCTATGCATATTCATGTTCATAGCAGCACAACGCTCAATAGCCAAATTTTGGAAACAGCCTAGGTATCCATCAACAGATGAATGGATCAGAAGTTTCTTAATTTCTGCAGTGTTTCAACTGGCCGCTGGGTGGCAGAGCATTTCTTCTTTTGGAGATGTGTGTGGAAGGATAGAGAGGATACCGCCCTGCCTTCCCTTCTTCAGAGAAAAAGATCTCTTTCTCCCACAGCCCTGATTCTCGCTACATAATTCTTTTGAACGACTGGGAGCAAGACTGAATGGTGGTCAGCTACCAGGTGGGGAGGGACCCTAAGGAGCAAGCCCAGGCGCCTGCGCCCAAGAGGCATTCTGGAAGGGGGAGGATTTCCTGCCCAGGACGGACCTTATATTCAGCACATGATTTCAAGGACTCTACCATCCTATTTGACCAGCACAGAGAAAGATGTTATTTCCAGGGCCATCAGCAAAAATCTCTGCTCATTTTCTAGGTTTGGGAAAGAAGAAAACTGAGCTCTGTCAAAAGTCTGCTTTAACAAAGATGTATGCTTACAATGCACGAAAAAAAAAAGTCTGCTTTATGCCAGACATTTTGAGAATTTTTTTTCTTTCTTTCTTTCCGTTCTTTCTCCCTCTCTTTCTTTCTCTTTCCCTCCCTCCCTCTCCCTCCTCCCCCCCTCTCTTTCGTTCTTCTTTCTCTCCTTCTCTCTCTTCCTTCTTCCCTCCCTCTCTTTTTCTTTGTACTGGGGATTGAACCCTGGGACATTTTACCTCTGAGCTACACCCCCATTCTTTTTATTTTTGAAATAGGGTCTTCTTAAATTGCTGAGACTGACCTTGAACCTGCAATCCTCCTGTCTCAGTCTTCACATGGATGCCTTGATTAAATAGAAGAATTTTAGGAATTGCCCGAAGATGTTACATTCTTAGGCATGGAAAAGCCTTTGCAAGCCGGGCGTGGTGGCGCACGTTTGTAATCCCAGCATTCGGGAGGCTGAGACCAGAGGATCCGGGTTCGAGGCCAGCCTCAGCTACCTAGTGAGGCACTCTGCAACTTAGTGAGACTCGGTTTCAAAATAAAGAATAAAAACTAGGGCTGGGGGTATAGCTCAGAGGTAGAACCCCCCTGAGTTCAATCCCCAGTACCGCAAGAAAAAAAAAATCTATATCTATCATCTATCTAAAAAAAAAAAAAAGAAAAGCCTTTGCAGTCCCATTCCCTATGAGACAGAGGCTGTCCCCCACCTTCAGTGGGTATATCTCTGGGGTGCCGCCTTATTCTGCTGATTTTGGCATCTCTTTTCATTCACGATTCTTCTGTCTGCTTATTTCACACGGACAGAGTGCTTTCTCACCACATAAAGCTATCCTCCGTGATGCCTTCGGGGAATAATAAATGCAACTAAATTATAATTTTAGATCGGATCAAAAAGACTTGGAAAGAAAAACAATTGGATTAACCAGATTATTGGATTCTTTTTGCAATTGTAAAGGGAAAATGGAGGCATGAAGAGTATTGGGAAACAGCCGCTACTTCTTGGTATCCATTACAGCCCTGTGAATAGACGAGGCAGCTTAAAGCAAAACCTGAGAATTCTCCATACGCCCCGTTCCTCTGTACTGCCTTCCTTGTTTTGCACAATCTAACAATGCTAGTCCTTCTGACCCCTTGATCTTCCTCTGCTATCGTGTTTGCCACAGGCACCAGAGGGCCAGGCAGACCTGTGTGCCAATGGCCTTTGAAGCATTCACTCGCTCTGTGAGTGTGGAAAGTTACTTAACATCCCTAGGACCTACCTTATCAGGTGGCTGTGAAGTTTAAGAGGTATAAAATGTCCTCACACAACTCCAGGTACTGAGCAGGCACTCAGAACTAGTGGTTATTAGGCCAATTGTTTCATTAACTATAGAAGAGGCTGTGGGAAGAGAATTCAAGACTACTGCACGTGAAATAGAAAGTTTGGATGAGAGCATCAAGTCAGTGGTCTCCATGTCCCTGGAATGGTTACTGGCTCAGGTGGTTAGACATCTGCCTAGGAAGTCAATGTGAGACCACCAGGCAGGCCCTGGAGGATGTTGTGAGGGAGAAGGAAGCCACACAGATCCACTACCTGAAGACCCTTGCAGTTATCCACCAAGCTACTGGAATAGCGAGCTCGCTCCCTTCCCCCCCCGCCCCTTTCTGGATTATTTGACTGCTTTCACCTGGAGGCTGGGCCAAGCCAGGAGGTCCCCGCAGGGAGGGGCCTTCACCTGATCTCATGCCACATGGGGAACAAGATGGAATACTTTCAACCAGAATCTAGATCTTTCTTCTAATATCTTGGGTTTAAGTAGTATTTGTTGGCAGAGGAAGGTGGCTCGGAACCTGGCACTGCTTTAGTCCTAGGCTCATTTCTGGGAACCCAGGTCCCTGGACTTCTTTCTCAGGGCCTCAATTTCCTCACCTGTACAAATTTGTACGATCGTATGTCTCTTGGAGGGCTGCTGAAAGGATTAAATCATGTAATGAATGTAGAATACCTGGACGAGAGCCTGGTCCATAGAGAGGGCCCAAGAAATGTTAGTTTGTTCCCACGACCTTTGTCTAACCCTATCTCCGTGTGTTGCAATTTCAGTATGCAGGACCCTTGAGTCCTGATAGAGCCATATCTATTTCCTGATACCTGAAATTCCTTCCAGAAGGGGGAAAAAAAAAAACTACATATGGTGCAAGTAAAGGTTACATAAATCTGAGAACTAATTGTGAAGGGGAAGACTGTTGTGGTTAGAGAAAGCAGAAAAAACAGGATCCTGTGTGGCTTCTCAGACAAAGATGGCGATATCTTGTTGGGTCATGGCGCACAGGGCAGAGCATCAGCTCGGCGGGTTTTAAGATAGAATTCATTAAGTGTCTCTGGGCCTAATGCAAAAAGCAGAAGTGTACTTGCACTTCAAACACACAAGAGAACCTTGAAAAGAAAAGAAATTCTGGCATACTACAACGACATGGACGAATCTAGGAAACAATATGGTAAAATAAGCCAGACCCCTCTCCCCCCCCAAAAAAGTACGGTATGATTCCACTTCCATAAGGTATTCAGACTAGGCAAATTCATAGAGACAGAAAGAAGTAGCATGGTGGTCACCAGGACCAGGGGAGGGGAATGGAGGTTATTGTTTAATGGGGTCAGAGTGATGAGGATTGAGCCTGTATTGATTGTTAGTAAGGGCGGTATTGATTGCTAATAAGAACAAACTTCGTAGTTAGGCAGAACAACAAAATCCTTTTCTCTGTCTCAAAGCTGTCATCCAGGAGCTGCAGTCAATGTTGACCTTGGTCAGCTAAAAGTTGGCTGTTAGCCCAGCAACACTGAATGTTAAGAACATAGACATCTGCACTTAGAAAAGAATTATATAGACTCTCACAATAGTTTAGACTAAACTTACAAGATAAAAAAGCAAGCTATATTAACCTAATATTAATTACTAATAACACAAAATAATTATAGGCCCAAACCTCCAAACTTTAAAAGACTATATTCCTGTGTCTTTCTTTTCTTTATTATAAAACGAGTTTTCAACATAACAAGCAACTTCTAGCAGATAGAGATAAGGAAAAGCTGAGAAACTTACCAAGGACACAGGCAGATATTACATGCTTTCAATTTTAAGAGTAAAATAAAACAAAAAACACAGCAGACTTCTACCATACAGCCCCCTGACTTTGCTAACCAAGTAACACATTTTAATCAGTGATATCAGACCTCTCTGACCATTTGAAGATGAACAAAGAAGGTTAATAAAAAGGCTTACACAGCAGAGATAACTAACGGGCCTGTACCAGCTTTTGGTGGGAAAAGACTATTGACTAAGCAAGGTGGGAGGAAAAGATAATGAATTTTTTTTTTTTTTTTTTTTTTTTTTTTTTTTTTTGTGGTATTGTGGATTGAACCCAGGGGCATTTTACCTCTGAGCTACATCCTCAGCCCTATTTTATATTTTTTTTATTTTGAAACAGGGTCATACTAACTCACAGAAGGCCTCACTAAGTAGTTGAGGCTGGCCTCGAACTGCAATCCTCTGGTCTCAGCCTCCCAAGTACTGGGATTACAAGTGTGCACCACCACGTCTGGCTAGATAATGAATTTTTTTTTTTTTTTTTTGCGGTACTGGGGATTGAACTCAGGGGCATTCTACCTCTAAGCTATACCCCCAGTCCTATTTTTTATTCTTTATTTTGAAGCTAGGTCTCACTAAGTTGTGGAGTGCCTCACTAGGTAGCTGAGCCTGGCCTCGAACCTAGATCCTCCAGTCTCAGCCTCCCAAATGCTGGGATTACAAGCATGCGCCACCACGCCCGGCTAGATAATGAATTCTTATAAAAAAAAATATTATGTGTTCAGAGACCTCAGTGTCTTACTTTCAAGGCACTCCACTGCATCTCCTTTGATGTAGTGCTTTAATTGTTCTGTCCCTTCTTTCTACTTGTAATAATAAAACTTTGCTTAAGCTTGCAGCAGTGCAGTTCTGGCTATTCTTTTCTAAAACTAGCTAAGAACAAGAACCCACTGTGACACCCCAAACTGTTCTAAGGGTTTCAGTTGGGGATGATAAAAAAAGTTCTGGAGATCCATGGTGGTAGTATTTGCACACGATGAATGTATTTACTGTCACTGAACTGTGTCTCAAAAATGGCTCAAATGAAGCTGGGCGTGGTGGTGGTGGACACCTGTAATCCTAGTACTTGGGAGACTGAGACAGGAGGATTGCAAGTTCAAGGACAGCCTCAGCAACATAGCAAAACTTTCTCGACAACCTAGCAAGATTCTGTTTCTAAACAAAAAGTAAAATAAGGGCTGAGGATGTAGCTCAAAAGTAGAATTCCCCTGGATCCAATCCCCAATACCAAAAAACAAAAAATAAAAATGATTAGTTTTATTTCAATGAAACACAACACACACACACACACACACACACACACACACACACACACACACATACACACACACACACCAGAGATGTTTGTTGTTTAACTATAACAAAGATTACCAGTAAGATGAGGTTGCTCCTGGTGTGTCACCAATACACTCAGCGCTGGGGAAAGCTCTACAGGAAGCTGCAAACTAAGAAACTAGTTTGATGCGGAGAGCTCTTTGGACTCATGAAATTATAAACTCAGGACCCACTGCCAGCCCTCCCAGGGCAACTTCCCAACATTTCACAAAATGTCAGAGAGAAGAATGGTAATATTTGTAAGCCCTCAGGGTGAGCAAAGGGCAGCTCCAGCTCCCCAAGGACTTTGATAATCAATATCTTGGTTCCCCTGGAGCCCACCTGGGACACACAGGTTGGGAAGTTCTGTGCCCAGAGCCCAGAATGTTTCTGTTCAAGTGCTAGAATGGTCTGCAGATTCCTGCCTGTTGGCCCTCTTTCCACCACTATATGTAGTTGCTAATTGAATTACAGCTTGCTTTTACATGAAATCCTATTTTCCGGAGATTGCCCTCTAAGTTCTTCTGATGAAGGGCTTTAGAACTCCTCGCCAAGGCTCCGAGGAGATCTCCCTGGTACCTGTGATGCCCTGTTTCATTCCCTGGTGAGAGATAGAGCCACCGGCTTAGGACCTGTCCTCACTTGGGAGGAACAATCTGCTGGACCTTCCTTCAGGAAGGGAGAGCTGCAGGAAGAGGGGCCAAGACAATTGTCTGGCCATTGTGAGCTCAAGCCAGTGTCGTTTTGGGGAGGCTATGGACGTCAGTGACTGCCAGAGGCTGGGCTGAGAGCAGCAATCACCTAGAACAAGGAAGCGTGTAGGGGTGAGGGCACTGTTCTTAAACTGCAGTGAAGTGATGGATATACAACTATATAGACATATACTAAAAATTACTGAACACTTTATAATATGTAAATTGTGCCTCAGTGATGCTGCTTGAAAAATAAAAATGCACCAGGCATGGTGGCACACACCCACACCTGTGCTCTCAGTACTTGGGAGGCTGAGAGAGGAGTATCACAGATTCGAGGACAGCCTTAGCAGCATCATGAGACTCTAAACAACCTATGGAAACCCTGTTTTGAAATAAAAAATAAAATAGGGCTGGAGGTATATAGCTCAGAGGTAGAACATCCCTGGGTTCATTCCCCAATACCAAAAAATAAATAAGAGACATTTGTCAAAATAACATTGATTATAAACTTAAGATGTGTCCACTTTACTATATGTTTGTTTTACTCTTCGATGCATGCAGTACATATGCAATACCCAGGGACATTCTACCTCCAAGCTACACCCCTAGTCCTATTTTATTTTTTCAGGTCTTGCTAAGTTCCTAAGGGCGTCACTAAATTGCTGAGCCTGGCCTCAAACCTGTGATCCTCCTGTCTCAGCCTCCCGAATGCTGGGATTACAAGCGTGCGCCACCATGCCCAGATGTTTGCTTTTACTTTGATGAGAAGATTTATGCAAAAAATGCTCCCAGTCCCACAGGTGTTATAATCTGGAAGAAAAAAGTCCTATTCTTTGCAAGGTTCTTGGACAGATCCAGTAGACATTGGATGGAAATGAGCATGGAAGAAAATAGATACATAAACTCAAGGCACTAACTTGTCGGCCACGCTAAGCAGAAGCAGTGTCCAAGCTGGGCAGTGGAGTTACCCGCCTGTCATCCCAGTACTTGGAAGTTGAGACAGGAGGGTCATGGGTTTGAGGCCAGCCTCGGCAACTTAGCAAGACTCTCAGCAACTAAGCAAGACCCTGTCTCAAAATAAAAAGTAAGAAGGGCTGGGATTGTAGCTTGGAGGTAGAATGCCCCTGAGTTCAATCCCCAGTATCAACGAGAGAGAGAGAGAGGGGGGGGGGGGGGGAGAAAAGAAACACCATGTCTAAATTTTCCATCCCTTCACAAATAGGAAAGTTCTACATCCTTGCTATCTTCAGTCTCCCAAACTCAACAGCAGGCTCCTGCCAAATGTATTTAAAAGACCACGGGGTCCCGACTTCTGAGTCCAGGCTCTGGTTCAGCCACTCATTAGCTTTCAGTCTTCGACAAGTTTCCCTGCACTCTCTGCGTCCACTTTTCCCCACCCCTGAATCCAGGGTGTGAGTCCTCCTGGCAGCATGGCCTGGTAGGAGCTCGGCTCCTGGGAGACAGACCTGCTGAAACTCGCTTTTCTTATGTGTAAACTAAGGAGATATTAGACCCTCCTAGTTCTGTCCACCCAGTCTCTCTTCTCCCTTTATTCTGGGAACAGCCCTGCTCATTGGGGGAATTCCTGCCTCCTCTGTGTGGGTGCATCTGGGCAGCATCAGGACCACATTGGCTGCGGCAAGAGCACACAGGTCAAGGACAAGGCAACGATAGAATCAGGGAATCCCTAAGGCTGACTCCCACAACAGAGCAGGCATGTTCACAGCCCTGTCCCTGCAAAGGTGCCCGGTCTCCTCAGAAGGAGATGTGGGAGGTCCTGACAGATGGAAAGCCCTTGTCCTTTCAAGCGTCTGTGTGAATGAATCCCCTTCTTTGCTTAAAAACAACAGCTGCTGCCAAATTACAGAACAAACCCAGGTGTCCATCAACAAATGACTGGCTATACACTACTGTTGTATATGAATGGACATACCCCATTGTGTGTGGTACATGCGCACTGTGGAGCAAACACAAAGAAGAGCAAACATAGGTCATCTGCAGGAAAGTGGGTGGAACTGGAGAATATTACGCCAAGTCAGATTAGCCAGTCTCAGGAAGTGAAGGGTCAGATGTTTTCTCTCATCTGTGGAAGCTAGAGAGAAAACAGGAAACTAAAGTGACTTCAGATAAATGACGAGACAGACTCACAGACGAGTGGAAGGGGCCAAGGGAGTAAGGTGGGGCGGGGAAACGGAGGTGTGATGAGGAAAACAGTTCAAATAGTGCTATGTCTGTATGTGAGGCGTCACCACCAGCCTCACTAGCACGTACGCAATGGAGAGAGCCGGATGGCACGCAGAGGGAATCACACCATCTCGGTGTCTTCTGCCATAGAGGACCAAGAACTTCACAAACCCCCAGCCCTCCATTCCTACAAGTGTGTTGAGTTGGGGGCCTTTCCTGGCCCTCCTCCTTTCTCCCTGCAAAACCAAGACTCCCTGGCCACGGAGGGGTGGACACAGGGCCTGGAACGCTGCTTCATTCCTTGGTCAGCCACAGTTACCTCCGATAGTTAGGGTGAGACCACACCCAACAGATGGGGCAAGGAGCCCGAGAACCCCAGGGGAAGCATTCGGGGATTCCGATGGTTCCCGACTTGCGGTGGTTTGCCTGGGGACGGCTTGACTTCACAGTGTGTGTGAAGGTGATAGGGATTCAGCAGGAACCAGTCTTTGAATTTTGCGTTTTAATCTCTTCCCCAGCCAGCAGCCTGTGGTGTGAGACTCTCTCAGGATGCTGGGCAGCAACAGCAGGTCAGCCACAGGGTCATGAGGGGAGACAGCCATACCCCCCAGGCTGCTGTGCTGCTCGGCTGGGGGTTTGGGAGGCGAAGGTATTAAGTGCATTTCCAACTTAATAATATTCCCAACTAGCGATGGGTTTGCCAGGACACAACTCCATTATAAGTCGAGGAGCACCCATAAAGACTATTACAAAATGACATCAAAACCGGGCATAGTGGTGTTGTACGTCTGTAATCCTAGTACTTGGGAGCCGGAGACAAGGATCACAGGTTCAAGGACAGCCTCAGCAAGTAGGGCGATTTTTATCAACCTAGTGAGACCCTGTTTCCAAAATAAATATGAAAAATAGGGCTAGAGGTATAGCTCGGAGGTAGAATGCCCCTAGATTTGATCCCCAGTAACACACAAACACACACACACACACACACACACACACACACACACACACACATACACAGAATGACATCAAGTTGTACCTCTGGGATTATTGGACAGTGAGCCATGCTTCTGGCATTGGTGGACTGTGTCTATTGCCAGTGCTTTTTGGGGTGTTCTTTGAGAAAAGTGAGCATGCCAGATTGGGGTCAGGCCTCGGAGCTTGTGTTCAAACCCCACCAAAGAGGACCCTGGAAAAACTGTCTTGGAGTTTTAGGAACACCACCACACAGATTTAGCTACTTGAGGGAGACCCAGCGATAAGGAACAAGGGCCCAGGAAGTGATGTTTTTTAAAAACAATTCAGAGAAGGACAGATTTTATTTTTCAGGGTATCACTTCCAAATTATTTGGGTTATGTACCAAGACCTTTATAACCAAACCCCCAAAAATTAGTGCACAATTTTGGTCATTAAAGCAGCATTTCTTTTTCTACTTAATTTCTGTAAGGTTATCCAGTTGGCTTGGGTGGGGGTCAGAAGATGAAGTCATCCCACACAGAGGGCTCCTAAGAAGCCCTGTCCCCCATCGGTCCTGCTCTCCATCTTTTCCATCGTCCACTGGCTGACCAGCAACAGCTTCTTCCACATGGGGAATGAGCTGGACCATTAGCTGATGGCAGCCCCCAGGGTGGGGCTTGTCCACGGCCCTGGGGTGGATGAGCACTCTTCAAAAATCCATATACTAGCCAGACGTATTTGCCCACATTTGTAATCCCACTACTTGGGAGGCTGAGACAGGAGGATCGCAAATTCGAGGCCAGCCTCAGCTACTTAGTGAGGCCCTCCTCAACTTAATGAGACCCTCTTTCAAGATAAAGAATAAAAAAAATAGGGCTGAGGTGTAGCTCAGAGGTAGAATGCCCCTAGGTTTAATTCCCCAGTACCACCACCACCACCAAAAAAAAAAAGTTCCGTACACTATTCTGGGAGGTGGGACCTACTGAGAATTCTCAGTCCACTGAGCATTCCCTCCCCTGCTTTGGTACTGGGGATGGAACTCAGAGACATTCTACCTCCGAATTACACTCTTAGCCCTATTTCCTATTCTTATTTTGAAACAAGGTCTCGCTAGGTTGATGAGAGCCTCACAACTTGCTGAGGCTGTCCTGGAGTCTGTGGTCCTCCTATTTCAGTCTCCCAAGTGCTGAGATTACAACCATGTGCCACCACACCTGCTCCACTGAGCACTTGCTCCCAAATAGGACTGTAGGATCCTGACCCTTCCTCTCCTGCTATGCTTCTTGGCTCACGAGGTAAGAAGTTTGCCTCTCCACACATTCCCACGTGATGTGCCACTGTCACCAAAGGCCAAAGCAATGAGGCCACTCGATCTTGGACTAGAACCTCCAGAACTATAAACCAAAATAACCTCTTTATTTTTCTACATCAATTGCCTCAGAAACTTTATTATAGTATCACAAAGCTGACTAATACAGAAAACTACTCTGAGAGCAGGAGCTTAAGCTCACACAGACTGGGGTGGAGAGATGCCGAATGATCCAGGCTACCAATTCCATTAATTAACCCATCATCTGAAGAAAGAAAGAAGAATGAATGGGGTGGGGTGTAATGTAAGAATGGTCATTCCTGCCCTGTGGTGGTCCTGATGAAATGGTATGAAATCTGGTGAGTCAGTAAGTCATTTTGGAAGTAAAGATATGTACCTGGATGCACACTCGCAAATCAACAGGATAGAGTGGCAGAAGTTTGGAGCTGGTTAGAGTCATGTACCCAAACCATTGACAGGAGACTTGCTCCAAACCAGAGACTGGCAAGAACCTTAATTGTGCTGGGCATGGTGGTACACACCTGTAAGCCTAGTACTTGGGAAACTGAGACAGAAGGATCGCAGGTTCGAAGAAAGCCTCAGCAAACTAGCCAGACCCTGTTTCAAAATTAGGTATAGCTCAGTGGTAGAATGCCCCTGGGTTCAATCCCCAATACCAAACAAATAAAAAATTAAAAAAAGGTATTGAGAACCACAATCATGCCTGTAACGTCACGCTGAATAGATGCTCTATCACAAAGCCAGCTCCTCCATCCCCCACCAAATGAGCCCCAGGAGGGGCTGAACTCCAAATTATACGACTTAAGGACATAATAGTTGCCCTTAAGAAACATATACAAAAGCTGAGGAGGCTTTTGGTCCATTTATATAAGGAAATAGTCGTCGGTTATATCTTCATCTCAGAACTACCTGGATTGTTTCAACGAAGCAAAACCCAGTCTTTGGTGTCTGTTAGGTAGAAGGGGGTCACCTAGCTATCCAAGTTTATTTTCAGACTTTCAAAATAGTGCTCCCGGGACATTCTTCATCCACCGTTCTTCCCCCTGGGATTACTAAGTGGCACCAGCTGCTCCCAATTTGTCATTTGCCATTTTTTCCTATTCTAAGCACTCAGAAGTCAGTATGGGTGCTGGAGAGATTCTGTCCCCCCAAATCTGTGTCGCTGTGTCCCCAATGGTCCTGATCTTGATGGAGACAGCAAGAATCGGGCTCTGTCTAGTTCACTGCTCTGACTATATCTACCAACTGTTTATTTACACGGAACATTGATCTCATAAAAATTGTCAACTATCTCCACAATTGGCAAACCAAAAATCTCTCATAGTAGAATGGCTTTATATTGCATTTAATCTGCATTTATTGATGGCAGCATGGTTTTGGTCTTTGCAGATCCTCAACTCCGGGAATCTATGGTTGGCTACAGGGAGGTATGGGAGCTGGATTTTGCAAGGTAATGCAGCTGGGGCTCTGCCATGGTTGGAACTGCACCCTTAGAACTGCAGAATCTTCCTGACGACTTCCACGTAGTGGCCATCTGGGGGCGGCTTCTTCTGACTCCCAGGCTGTAGGAACTTCTTAATAGTGGGAATGTTGCTGACTCTTGTCTTAAATGCCTGAAATGAGGAATCATAAAACAAGGCCTCAGTAGATGCCACAACCTTTAAGAAAAATCAGACCTTTGCATGAGAGGCTGGTGCTTAGTCCTTCATTCCTCCCATGTCTGCTGGATTTTACCAGGAAGGGTAATATTATCTCCAGTATACTTAGTGTGAGTTATTTTATTAAAGAGACATCACAGTCAGTGGATATTAAAAAAATCCTTAGAGTATTCATATCATTGATGTATCAATTCTTGTTTAGGAATTCATCACAAGGGAATAAGTAAGTGTGTGAACAAAGAAATAGTTATAAGCATTTTAGCACAGTGAAAATTTGGAAATAACCTATATTTCCAGAGATGGAAGCTGGTTATATCATAAATAAGCTGAGTAATAAGCTGGGTGTGATGGAGCATGCCTGTAATCCCAGGACTTGGGAGGTCAAGATAGGAGGATCTCAGGTTTGAGGCCAGCCTTAGCAGCTTAGCAAGACCCTGAGAAACTGAGTGAGACCCTGTTTTGAAATGAAAAATAAAAAGGTTGGGAGTATAGCTTGGAGGTAGAATGCTTCTGACTTTAATCCCAGTACCAAAAAGACAAATAAATAAATTATGATACTTACAAAAATTATATTTCTATAAGGAATATGAATCTATAATTTAAAAAAAATTTACAGTGAGCTGGACTTGAAATTATATTTTATTATTGCTTCCCTGAGCAGCAGTTCCATAAACCATATGTGGCTTTTGTAATTGATTCCATTAAACAGAGTGATTACAATACTAAATAAATAAATAAATAAAAATAAAATGATATAATATATAAGGGGAAAGAGGAAGAGAAGTTCCCTATATTAATGGGGGAAAATATCTAGAACGTATTTTTTTTTTGTAAAAAAAATCTGAAGCTGGGCATGTTGGTGCACACTTGTAATCCCAGTACTTGGGAGGCTGAGACAGAAGGATCTCAAGTTCGTGGCCAGCTTCAACTACTTAGTGAGGCCCTCTGCAACTTAGTGAGACCCTGTTTCAAAATAAAAAATAAAAAATAGGACTGGGGGTGTAGCTCAGAGGTAGAATACTCCTGGGTTTAATCCCTAGTACTGCAAAAAAAAAAAAAAAAAAAAAAAAAAAAAAAAAAAAAAAAAAAAAAAAAAAAAAAAAAAAAAAAAAAAAAAAAAAAATCTGGAGCAGAACATACATACTCACACACTTATTCCATCACCCCCACTTCCTTATCATATATATGTGTGTGTGTGTGTGTGTGTGTATATATTTTGTATATATATATATATTTTCTATATATATTGTGTAAGAAAGTAGGGATGGAATAAGAAAATATATTCATCTTGGCTTATATCTGCATAAATATGAACAAGGGAAGGGCACACAGGAAACCAATTAAAGTGATTATGGGGCACGAAGATGGGAGGGAAAGGTAGAAATAAGACTTCCTAACGTATGTCCTTTTCATTTAGCTTTGATTTCTGAAAAAGATATGATTCTATTTCCCAATGAAATCAAAATAACATAATATCTCCAGAGAATGTTTCTTGGCATATAAATATATCTCTGATAATTGAAAATACTGTTAAAAGCAATCCACAAAACAATATTTGATATAATCTTATTTGGGGAAAAAGGCAAAATAATAGGTTGGGAAGCATCTATGCCAGTAATATTTGGCTGGTGGGATTATATATCTTTTTCCCTCTTTTCTTCTGTTGTTTTAGACAAATGTCTAATGTAGCTTCATGAACTTTTGTTTATTTTGTAATAAAAAATTCTGTTCTTAGTCCTCTGGAGCCAGGGGTGATGATATAAGCCTGTAATCCCTGTATTTGGGAGGCTGAGGCAGGAGAATCACAGGTTCTAGGCTAGCCTCAGCAATTTAGCAAAGCCCTCAGCAGATTAGTGAGACCCTGTTTCAAACTAGATAGTAAAATAAGGTGGGGAGTGTAGCTCAGATAGAGTTCCCCTGAGCTCAATCCCTAGTAACACACACACGCATGCATGCACGCACACTAGAAACCAAAACATCTATATTTCCCTTTATTTATTTATTTTCCTTTTATTTCCTAACAGATCCTATAGTATAAGGAAGAGAAAATAACCAATGTGAATAAAGCAATGATTTTCAAGACAGTCTTCTTAAATTTCTTTTGCGATTGACCCAGAGGCACATTTTGTTTGTCTTTGTTTCTGTTCATGTTTCCCTGGACTTCGTGTGGATGTTAATACACTACCTTCAGCAGTGGGAAGTCAGAGAGAACAGAAGCGTCAAGTTCTTCCACCATTAAAATAGCCTCTAAGAGTTGTATGTCTGCCCAGCTGAATTTGTTGCCAACGAGAAAATCCTCTCCATGATCTTTCAAAATCTATGAAAAAAAAAAAAAAAAGGAAAAAAACCCAAAGAGTCTCAAATGGAAGTAAAGACTACTTTGCTGGCTAAACACTTAACAGAGCATAAAATCTTTTGTACTGATCAGATTTACTATAGAATCTTTCTCTAGATGATCTCCTATGCTGGCAAGGATAGGATGGAACCAACACTCTTCACAGGCCCCAAATTGGCACAGTCATTTTGGAAATTTGTCAGCGATGAGCAAGTTCCCTTAGGTAGTGAAGTGCTAACACTTGGCTCCCGTGCAACCTGGAGGTGGTTAAGTAAAATTGTGGCTGTTAGCCTAGCAACATTGAATGCTAAGAACATGGACACCTGCACATAGAAAAGAATTATATAAACTCTCACAATAGTTTAAACTTACAAAATGAAAAAGCAAGCTATATTAATTATTAATAACACAAAATAGTTAAGCCCAAACCTCCATACTTTAAGACTATATTCCTGTATCTTTCTCGTCTTCATTATCAAACAAGTTCCTAACATAACAAGTAACTTCTAGTGGATAAAGATAAGGAAAAGCTGAGAAACTCACCAAGGACTTGGAAAAGTAATGCACACTTTAAACTTGATGAGTAAGATAAAAAACAAAGTGGGCTTCTAACATGCACCCCCCTGACCTTGCTAAGTAACATACATTAATCAGTGATGTTAGACCTCTCTATCCATGTGAGGACAAACATAGAAAGCTAACTAAAAAAAGGCTCACCCAGCAGAGATAGCAAATGGCCTGCACTAGTTTTGGGTGGGAAAGAAAGGTGGGAGGAAAAAGATAATTCTTATAAAAAGTGTATGTATTTGAAAACCTTAGTGTCTTACTTTCAAGGCACTCCACTGCATGTAGTGCTCTGTCCCCCCTTTCTACCTGTAATAATAAAACTTTACTTAAGCTTGCAGCAGTGCAGTTCTGGCTAATTTTTTCTAAAACTAGCTAAGAACAAGAACCCATGGAAACACCCCAAACTGTTACATTAGTGAGACCCTTTTTCCAAATAAAGAATAAAAAATAGGGGTGGGGGTGTAGCTTGCAGGTAGAATGCCCCTGAGTTCGATCCCCAGTACCACTAAATAAGTAAGTAAATAAATAAATAAATAAATAAATAAATAAATAAATAAATAGGGGCTGTGGGCATAGCTTAGAAGTAGAATGTCCCTGGGTTCAACCCCTAGTACCAGAACAAAAAAAAAATGTGTGTGTGTGTGTGTGTGTGTGTGTGTGTGTGTGTGTATTTGGAAAAGACAGAAACCAAATGTGCCTATCTAGTATTTGGAGGCACTCTAATTTCCTCAATGATAGTCACTCTTGCCTGAGGCTAAGTCTCGGGACTTAGGCCACAGAATTCCCTCTTCCAGTAAAACCTTGACTTATGGAAGCTCACAAGTCCCCCTGAGTTCCCATGCTGCCCTTGGTGCTTTACCAGAGATCGTGTGAGGACATTTGTCACTGGTATTCACTATGGAATGACTTCAGTTGTTAAGTTTAAGAGATTTTATCTTTTGATCAAGGCACAATTATCATCCAGTATTAGGCATAAAAAAATTACCTGGGTGGATGATTTATTTTTAAAATCTGAGTAAAAATTGCACCGGTTTATTGCAGTTCAGTTTTGTTGGGGTTCTGTAACCTTACCTGTCATTGATTCTGCAATCCTTATTAAGGTTTTGACCTCTGTCTTTTTAGCTCCCCATTTTTTTTTTTTTTTTTTTTTTTTTTTTTTTTGCGGTACTGGGGATTGAACTCAGAGGCATTCTACCTCCGAGCTACACCTCCAGCCCTATTTTTTTTTTTTTTTATTCTTTATTTTGAAACCGGGTCTCACTAAGTTGCGGAGTGCCTCACTAAGTAGCTGAGGCTGGCCCCGAACCCGGATCCTCCGGTCTCAGCCTCCTGAATGCTGGGATTACAAGCGTGCGCCACCACGCCCGGCTAGCTCCCCATTCTTGAAGCGTCCTTCATGACAGGAGTTATCAAAGCTCCGGTCCCTGCAGCCTACCTTTTCAAAGACGGGGAAGTAGCGGGTCTTGGCTTTGTTCACTATCAGAGAGTAGTTCTCCTGTTTCTCCTCAGAGGGTTTGAAGGCAGCCACTGCGATCATGAGCATGAGGTCCATGGTGCCGTCGGTGTACATGTCAATCCTGGCAAAACAGCATTTGACTCTCATTCCAAGAAGAACCCGCGAGTACAGGGTTTCCTAGTCCGATGCTTTCTGGTACCAATAGTTGTTGGAGCAAATGGTTTGTGTCTCTCCTCCCTAAGCTTTCACTCTCCGGAGTGATTTCTGGTACCAGATCCAGCCAACTAATGTAGGAGGGTCTCTGGAAATAGTTATTGAATAAAAGGATATATGAAGCTGGGCATGGTGGTGCATGCCTGTGATCCCAGTATATGGGAGACTGAGACGGGAGGATCGCAGGTTAAAAGCCAGTCTCAGCAATTTAGCGAGACCCTCAGTAAAAAACAAAAATGGGTAGGGGTGTAGCTTGTAGGTAGAATGCCCTTGGGTTCAACCCCCAGTACCAAAAAACAAAATAAAAAACAAATTTTAAAAATTTAAAAAGGGATATATGAAACAATTAATGAGCTGGGTGTGGTGGTGCACACTTGTAATCCTCGTACTTGGGAAGCTGAGACAGGAGGATGGCAGGTTGGTGGCTAGCCTCAGCTACTTAGTGAGCCCTCTGCAACTTAGTAAGACCATGTTTCAAAATAAAGAATAAAATAGGGCTGGGAGTTTAACTCAGAGGTAGAATGCCCCTGAGTTCAATCCTCAGTAAAACACACACACACACACACACACACACACACACACACACAAACAAAAAAAAACCCCTAATAGTGGTGAATATATTCCAATTATTTACTGGCAGATTGGTACATTGGTCGCTGTGATTGTCATTTCTACCAGTGTGTCTTTGTATCCCCATTACACGAGGTGCCTAACAAACTTAGTTTAATGATCTTCTGTAGTCTTCACCTATTTATTTATTTATTTACTTATTTATTTGTTTATTTATACTGGGGATTGAACCCAGGGGTGTTCTGCTCTGAGTTACACCCTGAGCTCTATTTTTATTTTTAATTTTAAAATAGGGTTTCACTAGCCGGGTATGGTGGTGCACGCCTGTAATTCTAGTACTTGGGAAGCTGAGAAAGGAGGATCCTAGGTTCACAGCCAGTCTCAGCAACTTGGTGAGGCCCTCTGCAACTTAGTGAGATCCTGTTTCCAATAAAATAATAAAATAGGGCTGGGGTGTAGCTCAAAGGTAGAATGACCCTGGGTTCCATCCCCACCACCACAAAAGAAAAACAAAAACAAAAACAGGGTCTCAATAAATTTCTGAGGGCCTCACTAAGTTGCTGAGGCTGGCCTCGAATCTGTGATCCTCCTGCTTCAGCCTCCCAAGTACTGTGATTACAGGTGTGTGCCACGACACCTGGCTTTCATCTTTCTAGTAACATACAAAAGAATAATCTATTTTCACCAGGAGTGGTGGCACATGCCTGTAATCCCAGTACTTGGGAGGTTGAGACAAGAGGATTGCAGGTTCAAGGCCAGCCTCAGCAACTTAGTGAGACTCCCTCAGCAATCTAATGAGACTCTATTTTAAAGCAAAAAATAAAAAGGGCTGGGGGTATAGCTCAGAGGTAGAAGGCCCCTGGGATCAATTTCTAGTACCCTCTCCCACAAAGAAAAAAGAATTATGTTACTTTTGTTGCCCTGAGCTCCATGTCATTTTTCCTCCAGGTTAGATTGTCACCTGGTCCACTCTCTGGTCTGCCACAATTTATGCTTATCCTACAGAAAAGAAAACTTACGATGCTATCTATAGCTTAGGACACATATCTTGGGGAAAAACTTATGAATTAAAAAAATGGAAAAATACATCAAAACAATGAGACTGCTTTTGCATATTTGTTCTTATTTTCACTGTTTCAAAGGGATTCTGTTCCCACACTGTTCGGAATTGCTTCTCTTCCCACGCATCTTTGGCATTGCAGGTTGCAATGGCTGAAAGGTGGAGAGGTGGGGGACTTGGGGTGGGCCGCTTACTCTTTGGACTTAGCCCATTCCTATGTTATGTTCTCTTGAGCTTGACCTTCCTTTCTCTTTGCCTTCTCTGTATACTGACCATTTCACATTGTCCACATTTGTGATGAAATTTCAGGAACCAATGAAAAGGCTCTTTGGCCCCAAATCCAAACAAAAATCTATAGTTGCAAGTCTTTTTTATCTTAAGTTTACTTATCTCTCTTGAAACTAAATCATTCCTTCCAGTAATTTTACCCAGTCGCCCTCAGCCAGGCTTAGCACAGTGTACGGCAGAACAGATGTTTATGGTCTCTATATGGGAGACAATGGGCACAATCCTTCAGTATTTATGATGGGACTTGGTAGCTCCTTCTGTCCCTAGCTGGGGTTTATTTCCCAGGCTGACCATGTGACTTGGAATACGGTTGAAATGATGAGGGGCCACTTCTGAGCTCAGAAACTAAGAGGCCGGTGTCTAGCTGCCGTAGAAAAAGCTCAGGAAGAGAGAAGAAGACACATGGCCTCTCCAAGCGGACAGTTGGCCAACGCTCAAAGACACAGTCATAGATCTAACTCCGGTTGATACACATATGAGTGAGTCCAGCTGGGATAAGTCAAGCCTGGCCCAGAAAAACCAACCACCCAGGTGGCCCATAGACAGGTGAGCAATAATCAGTGTTGTTGATTTAAGTCATTCTTTCAAGATGATATGATAGAATTCTTTGTGATAAATAGGTCATTGATACAGTGCTCAATATTTGTTTGCCAAGTCAATCATTTCCACCTGCATGTAGAATCGTTTACCAGGCCATTTTCTGAGAAGAGAGTTTGTTAGAAAATAATCTGAGAATGCCCCATGCAGGATACTATGAGTAGTACCAAAAGGGAGGGCCGTGGAGTATTTTTCTGAATTTTGCACCAAGCATGTCAGATCTGGCAACAGCATCTCCTCTTAGTTCCCCTTGCATTCCCCGCTCAGTTATGAGTTAGGTCTTGGTTGGTGCAGAACCACAGGAGCTTGGAATACAATCAAGTACAGGCATGAACACTCTGTGAACACTCCGGTACCTGGCTCTCTCCTTCAGGTCCTTCCCATACAAGTTGTACTTGGCAGCAAGGTAGCTGAGGATGGCTCTCGTCTGTGTCAGTGGCATTCCATCAATTTCAACCAAAGGCACTTGGCCAAAAAGCAGGCATCCATCTGCAGTTTGAGCAAAGAGAGGATAAGAGATTCTTCTTTGAAGGTTGAAGTAAGTCTGCAGGATCCTCCAGTTCTAGCTCACTGAGTGACTTTTAGTTCTTAGTCAAAGTGATGAACTAGAGACCCCAGCAATTGAGGAAATGCCTATCATTTCCTTCATGTAAAATCTGACACTTGTTTGACCATTTCATCCATTTTTGCATGTTGGCCAGTCATGATTTTGTAAGACTTTCCACATTTTACTATGTTATAATATAAATGCGTCTGGTTCTCAAAATTTAGCCTGTATGAGGATCATCTGGAGTGAGGGGTAGTTCTACTCCCCAGATACTCTGATTCAGGGATGGATTCTGGGATTCTGTCTTCTTTAAAAAGCACGTCAAATATCACACTAGGTGTACACAGCGCAGGATGGATGTGACAGTAAAAGCCCAGGCAGACCTGGGTTTAGTATCAGCCTTGTCTCCTTCTTGCCATGTGATTAAGCAAATTACTCATTTAAGCTTGAGCTTTTTATTTCTAAAAAAGCAATTGTATCTTGTGTGTGTGTGTGTGTGTGTGTGTGTGTGTGTGTGTGTGTGTGTTGCTGAGGATTGAAACCAGGGGTCTTCTACCTCTGAGCTACACCCCCAGCACCCCTCTCTTCATTTCTTTTTTTAAATTTGGAAACAGTAGCCAGGCGTGGTGGCATACCCTTGTAATCCCAGCATTTGGGAGGCTGAGACCGGAGGATCCGGGTTTGCAGCCAGCCTCAGTTACCTAGTGATGCACTCCACAACTTAGTGAGACCCTGTTTCAAAATAAAGAATAAAAAATAGGGCTGGGGGTATAGCTCAAAGGTAGAATGCCCCTGAGTTCAATCCCCAGTACCGCAAAAAAAAAAAAAAAAAAAGAATCAGGGAAAGAATAACTAGACCTTCTCCACTTCCCTAAGATCTACTGGTACACTACAGTTGAGTACCACAGAGATTATTCTTATTTTATAGTAAGGAAACAGAGGCAGAGAAGTTCAAAGTCTTGTCCAAGGTCATACCATTTATCAATGACTGTCCGCTGACTCCTGGTTGAATGGCCTTCTTAAAAATGATTTGTGTTAATGTCATGATTGTTTATCAGAAATAATGGGGACACGTGTTTTTTTTAGATAAGAACAGTAACGTTGTGGCTGTTAGAAGTTTAAGAAATGCAATCAGGAAAAGAAAAAGAAGCTTAAGAAACGCTGTTTAAGTATTGCTCTTTTCTACCAGTGTGAGAATTTTTTTCTGGTGAATTGTAATAATTAAGGTCTTCTTTGGTCAAAATGTCATTAAAATTTTTGGATTTTTTCAGTCTCAATTCTGAATTGTCTATCATAACCTGATAAAATACTTTGTTTTTTTGTGTTAAAACCACTGAGAAAAAGTGAATACGAACCACGAGAACTAGAGAGTACCCACTCTCTTGCTCCTTCCCCTCTAATCCACGGGATGAGGATTTATTATTAATTCTTAGCCAGGCATGATGGCTCACAGTTGTAATTCCAGTACTTGGGAGGCTGAGACAGGAGAAATGCAGGTTTTAGGCCAGCCTCAACTATTTAGGCCCTCAGCAACTTAGCAAGACCCCGTTTCCAAACAAAAAATAAAATAGGGTTAAGGGTGTAGCTCAGAGGTAGAATGTCCCTGGGTTCAATCCCCAGTACCCCCACCACCAGAGACACACAAAATTCATAAAGGGTTCTTCAGCTGGCTCATAAAGGGTTCTTCAGCTGGCCATGGTGGCGCATACTTGTAATCTCTGTACTTGGGAGATGGAGACAGGAAGATTGCAGGTTCATGGCCAGCCTCAGCTACCTAGTGAGGCCCTCTGCAACTTAATGGGACCTTGTTGCAAAATAAAGAATAAAAAGTAGGGCTAGAGATGTAACTCAGAGTTAGAATGCCTCTGGGTTCTATCCCCGGTATCACAAAAATAAATAAAAGAAAATAAAACAAAAGTAAAGGGTTCTTCAGAGGAGGGGGGAGTATTGAGTCATCCAGCACTGGTATCGTAGTAGCCAAGGTCACCACCACAGTCTCCTTGGTAAGTATCAGTGATGGTCAAGGAGATGGGGCGGATGAGGCATTTAACTTTGTGCCAGGGACATAGGAAGCAATCAGCCAACGTCAGTTGTCATGTTAAGAGCTCAACTTTTCTAATAGTTGTCATTCTAGAGCCCTGTGTCCTAGAGCAAAGTGAATATTTCCAGAAACACATTTCTATTTATTGTAATCACATTGACTACATTTAGGCTCACCTTTCTGCAACTTCTCGTATTGCTCTCTTGTTTCAAGAAATTCTTCTTCAAACTAAACAAAAGATAGACATTATTATAACATTAGTGTCAGAGAGAGAGAGAGAGAAAGAGAGAGAGAGAGAAATTCTGACAGCAGAAAATGCCAATAGCTTTCAGAATAAAATTTAAAAAGGAATAACAAAGCTACCAACTACCATGGCTAAAAATTATGAGGGAGTGTGTGTGTGTGTGTGTGTGTGTGTGTGTGTGTGTGTGTGTGTGTGTGTGTGTGTGTAGATTAGCTTAGATCAGAAGGAACTACAAAGTTATCAACTACCACAACTAAATAGTGGAGAAAGAGAGACAGAGAGGGAGAGAGACAGAGAGAAAGGATTAGCTTAGATCAGATGGGACCAGCAGCCCTTTCTGGGTTTTTGCCTACTTCATAGGAATGCAAAAGGCCCTATTTTTTCTTTCTCTCTCTCCCTCTCTCTATCTCCTTTAATTCACCTTAGCTCTTCTCTCTCTTCAAAGTCTTGTCCTTGTCTCTCACTTCCCCAGTGATTTCTCTCTCCTTCCTTCCTTTCTCCCTACCTCCCGCTTCTCTCTTCTTTCTTTTTTTCTTCTCCTTCTTCTAGGCTAGTCTTCTTGTGCATCAGAACAAATTAGCTATCTCTTGGCTGCTCATATATTCAAGAAAAGAGATCCAGAGATCATGACTCAGGTGAGGTATGGAATTTCTAAAGCTTTTGTGAGAGTGATTTTTTTTTTTAATCTGTCACATCTTGAGGTGAGGGTAGGGTGAGCTGAGCAGTGTGGGAAGAAAATTCTAAAAGGAAAAGAGGCAAATGAAGAGGGTCCAGCATTCAGACAGGGAAAAGGAAGTCTATACCTGCACGAAACAATACAAGTCCAGATGCCTATGAAAAGTCCAGATGCAGAGTTAAAGGAGAACCTAGTAACCAAGGTCACCACTCCAGCCTCCTTGGTAAGTATCAGCTGGGCCCCAGGTTTCAGCTGGAAGGGGATGGATTACATGACAGAGGTGCTGAAGTGAGGCCGAAATGACCCCAGAAAATTAGCGGGTCCCAATGGAGAGAGTGACTCAGATGTGGGTCTCCTGTTTCCATAATCTTGAGATCCACCAAGATCCTTTCACCCTGACAAAGCTTCCAGAACATCTTCATGCCATGAATTCCCCCCTAGCCTCTTGCCCCTCCAGGACTCTGACCCCCTCCTTCATCTTCTGTAGAGGAAGGCAGTTGGAAGGGAAAGGGTAGATACAGTCTGGAGGCAACGCCCTGAATTTTTAAGGGGAAAGGGGACTTGAACAGTCCCACCCAGTCACCTTCCTGAACCGACCTCCACTCCAGCTGCAGCCAGCAGCCAGCGGATGGACTCCATCCTGCCCCGACCCTGAAAGTAGTAGAGCTTGGGTTTCGCTGCCATGACTCCTGGCTCAGAGTTACCTAAAGGGCAAAATTAAAACAAAAACTTGAGAAACAAATGAACACACACCATACGGTATGTCTCTGTTTACAGCAATTCCAAACAAAGCTGTTGTTTAGAGATTCTTACAGGAGAAGTAAAACTATGAAGAAAATAATGATAACAGAAGCAGAATAGCAGTTACTCTTGGGAAGAGAAGGAGGATGCGCCTCAGGAGGAGCATTTGAGATTTGTATGATGCTCACGGTGCTCTGTTTCTTGAGCAGAAGTGGTAGCTTTTATAACTAGCCATTAAGTTGTACACAAGTGGCTTTACATTCCGTTGTAAATGCTCTACCTCCTGATTTAAGAAAAAAAGGAACAAATTATACATGTCAAGGTATCAGGGTGTTTTTGCAAATTTGAGATGTTGTCTCTGATGTTTAGAGAAAGCAACCAGGGGTCAATATAATGATTTCATGAATGACCTGGCCAAAGAAAATATTTTCAAAAAGCAACAAGGAGGCAGGCCTATTTGGATCGGAATGTTCAGTGGGAACTGGGGACGCTGTCACAAAACTTTGTCCAACACTGAGATAAGCGCAGGTGCAGGCAGGACCAGGATTCAGGTCCCTCCTGGTCACCAGCAAGCCAGGTAACAGATCCATTCACATAACCTTTGCCTTGGTGCCCTCACCCGCAACTGGGGAGAATCTCACTAGGCAATCTGCAGCCTTTGAGAGCGTGGTGGTTATGCAAGCGTAGCTAATAGCCCTTTCTATCGCTGTTGTAAAAGCCACAGTGGCTGTTCTGTGAGTGACCCTGTGATTACTGAGATGATCAACTGAGATAAAATAAAGTGCTTTGAAAAAACTAAAGCTCTGGACCAACATGTCAGACTGCTGGACTGCCTTTTCTTACCGTTTACCTTCCTAACCTGTATGCAAAAAAAAGGTAAAAAATACCAGTTGCTGGTACAGCACTTGTGGCACTGGGGCTCCGAGGATGCTCAGGAGGCACTCGGGGAGCACGTATATGGAGGTGCTCCGCTACTTTAGCTGCCTGAGGGAGAACTTGCCTCTTCTCGGCCTCGTAAGCAGCCAAACTGCCAAATGTCACCTGCTAGCTGGGATTTGACTCCAAGATGCTGCCTGCACTGACAGGACTCCTGAGAAAATACAAAACCGGAATGTCTATAACTCTGCTTATGATAAGAAAGTTAATTATTAAACACACAATCCTATGACAACAAAGTTCAATAGGGTTTCAAAGGCTTTTCTTTAGTGTTGATTTTAAATATAATTTATCTCTTAGAGGAGTTTAATTCCTTTCTTATTCTACAGCACTATCTATATTGGATTGTGCTCAAGGTTCAGTCCTTTGAAATCACCTCTTTAGCTATGGTATGTTGAAAATTTCAGAAACTTCTTTAAAAATCTACCGCTTGATTGTATCTGGAGATTACAGGTACGTGCCACCATGCTGGCTCTCCCACGCTTAAAGGAATGATAAACTGATTTATAGCCCGGGGTGGAGCATGCCTATAATTCCACTACTTGGAAGGCTGAGACAGGAGGATGGAAGGTTTGAAGCCAGTCGGGCTGTCAGCCACTTAGCAATACTCTGTTTCAAAATGAAAGGCACATTTCTGATTAGAGAAACCCTGTTTAGGTTCAGTGGCTCACAACAAACCTTAAAATGAACCTTACAAAATAAAATGAATGTGGAGAACACATGAGAAGAGGAAAAGGGGAGACTTTGCCCTCTTATCAACCTCTCCCCACCAGAGAACTCCTGGATTCCCTGGTTTCCTCTAACGCCCCAAGTAGGAAGCTTAATGGATTACCACACTCTTGATAAATAATGCATTGTATATTTTTTAATTGCTAAAATAGATTTTAACATTCTCACCACAAAAGACAATAAATTGGTGAGGTGATAGGCATGTTAAGTAGTTTGGTTTAACCCAAGGGTTCAGAGGTTGACCTTCACTTGCTGCCATCCAGTGGTACCCACATTATGTCTGATCTTCAGATAGAAATAAGTGGGCATTAATATCCATTCTCTCTCTTTCTCTCTCTCTCTCGCTCTCGCTCTCTCTCTCTCTCTCCCTTTCTTTTCCTTCTTTTCTGGATTGAACCTAGGGGTATTTTTCCCACTGAGCTACACCCTTAGCCTTTTAAATTTATTTTTAAAAATTTTGAAACAGAATCTCACTATGATACGGAGAGCCTCACTGAGTGGCTGAGGGTGGCCTCAAACCTGTGATCCTCCTGTCTCAGCCTCCCAAGTATTGGGATTACAGGCATGGGCCACCACACCGGGGTGTCTAGTCTCTAGAGTCAGGAGTCCTCTGTGCTGTTATGTAAACTTACTCTGTCTCTAGACCTCAGTTTCCCAATCTTTAAAAGGAGGTGGGAGGATGGTTGTACTACCCCCCCCTCAGAAGGTTATCATAAGGACTGGGGATTGAATAAAGCAATAGGTAAAATATTTACCAAAATATTGTATCTCAATCAAGTAGAGTCTCCCATGCTTCATTTATGAATTCATTTATTTTGGTACTGATGATTAAACCCGTAGGCAGTATACCTCTGAGCTATACCTCAGCCCCCTTTAAAAAAAATTTTATAGGCCGGGTGTGGTGGCACCACACTTGTAATTCCAGTACTTGGGAGGCCGAGATAGGAGAATCACAAGTTTATGGCCAGCCTCAGCTACTTAGTGAGGCCCTTCACAACTTAGTGAGAACCTGTTTCAAAATAAAGAAAAAATCAGGCTGGGGGTGTAGCTCAGAGATAGGATGCCCCTGGGTTCAATCCCTAATACCGCAAAAAAAAAAAAAAAAAAAAAAAAGAAAAAAAAATTGAAGTAGGGTCTTGCTAGGTTACTAAGTCTTTCCCCTAAATTGCTGAGGTTGGTCTCAAACCTGTGATAATGGGATTACAGGTGCTGCCACCATGCTGGCTCTCCCATGCTTCTTAAAGGAATTATAAACTGATTTATAGCCAGGGTGGTGGAACGTGCCTATAATCCCAGTACTTGGGAGGCTGAGACAGGAGGGGATTGAAGGTTTGAAGTCAGTAGGGCTGTCAGCAATTTAGCAATATTCTATTTCAAAATAAAAGATAAAATAGGGCTGGGGGTATAGCTCAGAGGTAGAATGCCCCTGGGTTCAAACCCCAGCACCACAAAAAAACAAAACAAAATTGATTTACTGTTTTTAGAGGTTCTTTTGCTACAGTTAGGTTGCCTTTTAGTTTTATAGGTTTTTCATAAATTCATTAAAAATGCAATGGATATTTTGTAGAAGGAAGCAAAAAATGCAAATTTGACTCAGTATTGCAATATAAGATACATGAAAAGTAAAACCCGCTGTGGCTTTTGCCTTCACTGGGTGGTTTTTGAGCATCATGGCAGCATTTTTGTGGCTTGCTCTCCATGGGCCTGGGTTTTGGAACTCTACGTGACAGCTTTGGGTCTGCATAGTTTCCCTCCCTTCACTTCTTCCTGCTCCTTCCATTTTTAGGCTCGTGGGAGGTTCAAGGATATAACTGTAGAGGTCAGGATGTTAATAACCAGCGGCTCAAGTGGCAAGGGTTCCCACTTCTTGTAAAAGTCCCAGCAAATATTGGCTGCTCCACAATTAGCTAGCTCTGGCCAGTCCCACCACTTCCTCCCGGCCTTGCCCGTATGGTGTTGCACAGTGGCCTCTCAGGATGGGTGACCAATGGACTGTGCGTAGGGTGTCAGTTAGCACCACAAGGACTCTGGTCCCCACCCTCACCCCTCCCAGAAGGAGCTGTTCCTTCTAGAACAATGCTGAGCACAAAGAAGGGAATCCACACCTCTTACACTAGTGCACCCAGCCAAGATCCAGCTGCTCTCCCAGAATTCTACACTGGACCACTCTAAGGAAGTGGGCAAGCTCCCAGATGGCAGGGGACTGTCCTATTTCAGCAGTTTTTTGTGGTTCTGGGGATTGAACTCAGGGGCATTCTACCTCTGAGCTATACTCCCAGCTCCTATTTTATTCTTTATTTTGAAACAAGATCTCACTAAGTTGTGGAAGGCCTCACTAAGTAGCTCAGGCTGGCTGTGAACCTGCAATCCTCCTGTCTCAGCCTCCCAAGTACTGGGATTACAAGCGTGCGCCACCACACCTGGCTGATGTGTCCTATTTCCACATATCTTCCCTTGGAGAACCAACCAGCATTATCCCAGACACAGTGGCTATGCAATAGGTCCTGCTGAAACCGTCAATGTGCCACTCAGATATGCCAATTTTTAAACCTTATCAGGTTTAAAGATTCCTGTGGTCCATCTTCCATTCAATATCAAACATTTATTGAGCTCCTACTGTGGATAAACATTGGGGAAGGAACTCCAGGTGCACAGAGATTAAGACACTCTAGCTCCTTCCATCAAAAACACCCAGCTCAAAATGGGGTGTGTTTAATAAAAGCACTGTTTGGAGTTAAAGGAGCAGCTCAGTGGTGGAGTGCTTGCTTAGTGTGCATGAGGATTTGATTTCCAGCACCACAAACAACAACAAACCCACAATATGGTATTATAGAAATTAAACCTTAAAGAATGAGTGCGTGTAAGTATAAATTTGTCTGACCCCATCACTCCCTGTGTCATAGCATTAATGTTAAGGCCTTAACCCAGCTCCTTCAGTCCTTTTTCTTGATTGAACAAAGATTAGGATAAGCTGGTAGTGGTGGTACACGCCTGTAATCACCAGTACTTGGGAGGCTGCGACAGGAGAATCACAGGTTTGCAACCAGCCTCCGCAATAATAATGAGACTCACAGAAACCTAGTGAGACCTTATTTCAAAACAAAACTAAAAAGGACTAGGGATGTAGCTCAGAAGTAGAATGCCCCTGGGTTTAATCCCCAGTACTACACACACACACACACACACACACACACACACACACACACACTCATTAGGATAAACCAAAAATTGGTAATGCAGAAGATCAAGTTTGCCTATTGGTTTAAAGTCCATTGTCAGAGTATGAGAAAACAATTGCAATAAAAATATGAATTACATCTCTGGGAAGTGAAGGAACAAAGGAGGAGTGCTTTCTGGATTTCATCCAGTGGCAAACAACTGAGGACGCTGCTCTGTTTTTTCTGCTTCTGCTATTGGCCGACAGGTGTGTCCCGAATCAAACAGAACTGGTTCTCCAAAGAGGCCTCGTACATGGGAGTTATACTGGGAGCAGAGCCCCACCCCTTACAGCTTACAACTTCACCCGTGCACGGCTTTACCCGAGTGCCCAGGGACGCACCCCTCACCCAGCACCCCGGTCTCAGGTGGACTGAGGGAAAACAGTGGTGTCAGCTGGACAATCCTTGGCTAGCAGAGTATGGTGATTAAAAAAACAAAACAAAAGGCCCAAAATGTATTAGAACATGTGAGAAGACACATTTCCTGTAATATTTGTGTGTGTATACATGCGTGTGGTACTGGGGATTGAACCCAAGGGCATTCTACCCCTGAGCTACACCCCCAGCCCTTTTTATATTTTATTTTTGAAACAGGGTCTCTCGAAGTTGCTGAGGCTGGTCTCGAACCTGTGATCCTTCTACCTCTGCCTCCCAAGTACTGAGATCAGAGACGTGCACTACCACACCTGGCTTCTCGTAATATTTTAATGTGAGTGAGGCTCTGGCTACCAGTTCAAATCTCGCTTCCTTGAGCCTCAGTTTTCTCATTTATACTATAAGACTAAGAGTGTCTTACTCACTTGGTTAGCCATGAGACAACATGTGAGAACTACAGCACAAAGTAAGGATCTAAAAAGGCCACTCTAAGCCGGGCATGGTGGCACATACTTGTATCCCAGTACTTGGGGAGGCTGAGACCGGAGGATCCGGGTTCGAGGCCAGCCTCAGCTACTTAGTGAAGCCCTGTTTCCAAAAATAAGAATAAAAAATAGGGCTGGGTGTAGCTCGGAGGTAGAATGCCCCTGGATTCCACCCCCAGTACTGCAATAAATAAATAAATAAATAAATAAATAAATAAATAAATAAATAAATAAATAAGGAATACGGCAACGTTCACACCCATGGAGTCACACTTGCTGCTTCTGTTCCAAGTGGACGGAATTCTCTAGAAGTGTGATTTACGACCGGCAGCAGCAGCTTCTGGGAGCCTGTTAGAGATGCAGCATCTCAGTCCCTGGCCAGGCCTCTGGATCACAGTCTGATTGTTGAACAAGATCCCCAGGCTGCGCACTCACAGGTATGTGAAAACAAGGTTTAAGAAACAGGCCCTAGAGTCAAAACTCAACCACTCTGATGCCTTGAGGCATCATAGTTCTTCCCAGGAACTGCTGGGCAGGTGAGAATCAAAGGCCTGATATTCAAAAAGCAGGGTAAAGCTGGATGTGGCGGTGCATGCCTGTAATCCTAGTACTTTGGAGGCTGAGACAGGAGGCTCGAAGGTTCAAGGACAGTCTCACAAGTAGAGAGACTCTCATCAACCTTGTGAGACCCCGTTTCCAAAAAAATAAAATAGGCTGGAGGTGTAGCTCAGAGATAGAATGTTACTGGGTTCAATTCCCAGGGAAAAGGAGGAGGAGAAAGAGAAGGAGGAGGAGGAAGAGGAGAAAGAGAAAAGGAAAAGAAGAAGAAAAAGAAAAGTAGGATGAGAAAATGGTGAAGTGCTGGCGTCAGATGTGGCCAAGGATAAAGTTCAGAGGAGAAAGTATTTGGGAAAATTATAAGTAAATTTCCATGTCCATTTATGTATCTTCGTTCAAGAATATCATTCCTAGGATTCAAGGACCCCCTTCAATTCCGAAATTTAACCAAGTATCAGAGGTGTAGCTTCCAGTCCTGGGGCAAGGTCAGAAAGAGAGATCAGTTTCCTGAACATTGAATGGAGGACTTGGTTTGAGATTAAATAATCTCCTTAGTTTCTTACAGTTTAATAATCGTTCAGCTCTCGTTTCTCTTCACATGCCTATGCTCCTATCTGCTGAACAAACTCCTTGAGGAGGCAGACAGTCTTTTGGGGGTGAAACTACTGATAATGCAAACGGTCATTCTGGATAATTTAGACAAAACAAGACATGTTTTTCTCAAATATATGAATAGGTAAAAGCCAGCTAGATAACAAAATGTGTATGGGACTAACTTGGGAAAGTTCCAGTTTTCAATGTATCATGAATGCATCAGAGAAAGAATATTTTAAAGTTTGAAGATAGGAATATTAACAGAATAATCAAGGTTTTTAGTGTAGCTTGAATATAGCTTTATTATAGCTTCTGTTTAACAAAAGTTTCAGTGATTGTGAACTATTTCTTGTAACAGGACAGTATTGGAAAATTGCTCTGGTATTAATTACCAAAATGTTAAAAGCAGTCAGAGTCTGGGGGCTGCACAGGGACTCAGGCAGAGAGAGGCAGCAGCTTTGCCTGCTACTCCTCAGAGCTCCCCCTTCCCTCTGCCCTTTGTCCTAATGTTTACCCATAGTAAAGTCTTTAGCCTTAAAAATATGTAGAGACAATTGAAAACCCTAAGGTCACAGTAACTGCCTGGCTCACTTCAGAGCCATAAAGACAGCAAGAGCCCTATGCCTTGCTCTTACCCGAGACCACACACAGCTACACTAGCTGTAATTTGTGCCTCTATTTCCCTCCTATTCTTTGACCCGGAAAGGTAAAGTCGTGTGCTGCTTCAAAACCCCCATAGTTGATGAGCAACCAATACAGCCCAATACAATAGGGGTAAAAGCAAGGTAGATCATTGACCCCTGCACTTAGTAAGCACTGTCTGGAGACAAGGAGGTACCACCTGGCTAAGGAATAAGTCACTAGCCCGTTGCCTTGGTAATATCAATAAGAACATGCCAATATGAAGACTGTATTTAAAGACTGGGGTCTGAGGGGTGGGCAGCATGTCTGATAGGCACGCTGCTTTTCTTCTCTTCCCTTTCTATTTCCTACTGACTTTGTAATGTTTTTGTTAATGCCGCAACCAAGCCATCTATTAGTTTTGATTCCCAATTCAATTTATTTTCTTTGAATTGAGGAAAGGAGCCCTCAACGCCGTTGCTACCATAACATTTCTATTTTTCTAACACATAATATGTTGGACAAGCTTTAACTAGTTGAGTTTAACATGTTACCAGCCAACGTGGTCTCTTCCAAAAAAGTCTTAAATAGCTATATGACATTTTTACTACACAACCAACCACACAATATTACCATGAGGGAGAAGGATAGCATATAAGTAGTAAAGGAGGTAGCTATGTTCCAGGCTCAGATACTAAACACCTCTTTTCAATATTTCATTTTCAGAAACTAAATTTTCTTTTAATTAGGATCTAAGGGATTGATTTATATTTCTAAAACTCACAAGAGTTTGACTTATTCTCCCAAGGCTTACAAACATAACCAGATGAGCCAAGAAAGAGACTTCTCTTTACCCAGGTCCTCAAGACTACTTGAGAATAAACATGTAAGGGTCAGAGTTTGACTCAAAAAAACCCTCTTCTCAACTCAGTGCAGCTCCCTGGACATGCAGGACAGGAGAGGAAGGCCCTAGTGTCAGATCATCTGGATTAAGTCTCCCAAGCACATGGGGAACAGGCACTGAGGTGCAGGACAACCTGGCTTGCTCATCAGGTGCCATGGTACAATGGGCTGGTAGCTATATCCTTTTCAACTGGGTATCAAAATATCAGAGTTTTGCCTAGGGAAGAAAAAAATGTAATGGCTCAAAAATTAATAAGTGTTCTCAAATTCTACTAAGCAAATTATGTCAATCAATCAACTAAAACACCACTTTAACTCTTAGATCCTTGTGGGAATGCCACAGATCAGGTCCAGCCATTTGCTCCAAAAACCAAACAGGAAAAGTAATGGTGAAAAGCAGAAAAGGAACTTTGATCAGTACGGCCATGTTGGAAAGGCAGAGTGAGATCCAGGGGCTTGGCCTGAGCAGTCTCCTTTTCTGCTCCCTGAAGGGAGCACTAAGGCCCCAGGAGATGTCTTCTCCTGTTCAGGAGAGCAGTCTCATCTTGAGGTGATCTGCCTGCAAGCTTGACTTCTAGAACAGGATGGGTTATAAAAGCTAGCAGTTGACTATCCCTGCAAATCCTGAAAATACCATAGTTGCTTTTATCTTGGTGTCCTCAGATTTTTAGGTAAATTGGGGGCTGATAAACCTTAAAATGCCTAAGTGCAGAGATGACCCAAAGTTTAAGGTGGTTAAAGGAGACAGATACAAAATGAAGGCAGCGATGCCCCGCTTCATTCTATCTTGAATTCATTCATTCATTCTTATTGATTGATTGATTGATTGATTGTGTGGTACTGGGGATTGAACCAGGGTCGCTCTACCACACTGAGCTACAAACCTAATCCTATTTTATTTTGAAACAGGTTGTCACTAAATTGCTGAGGCTGGCCTTAACCTTTTGATCCTCCTGTCTCAGCCTCCCAAATACCGGGATTGCAGGCATGCATCACTGTGCTCTATCCTGCTTTTAGTTATCCACTGGGCATCTGTAGCCCCAAGTGAAGAGTTAGTACTCTTAGAAGAAAACAACTTCTAATTCTCCGTTATGTACTAAGTTTTAAATTACATTTGATATGTAATATGGGTGTGGGGGCATTTTAATATATCTGATAATTATGCATGCCATGCACAGGTGATGAAAATCTTCAAAATGGCCTTGTCTAGATACACATTTGCTATCTCCTTTTCATCTACGTATCTACTCTGCAGGAAGAAGAGTTTCCTTTGTTTGATATAGGCAAGCTTTGGAAAAATAAACATTGAGTTAGCCATAAAGTTAAAACAATTGCTGACTGTAAGCTGCAAATATGGCTACAAAATATTTTAATTATCAAACCAAGTCCAAGAATAATATATAAGAACTTCACCACTAACCTTATCTCTTGTAGGCTCCGGTCTCCTGGGTGCTTGGAAGGATTAAAGGAGGGCTTAAAACACAGGCTTTTCCTGTTGAAAGTTCCACCCACTCAAAGGATTAGCCAATGAGCATTCCAGTTTGCAGACACACCTCTCAGGTTTCACTTTACAGTGCACATTTGGTAGAATATCAAGTTACCAAAGGAGAAAGAACTGGTTTGTTCCACAAGCACATTAGTGGCTTATTCAAAAACTATTTATCAAGTGCTGCTTGCCCAGGACTGTGTCAGACACAGCAGATCCGATTCCTGGACCTGTGGGGCTCACATTCTAATTGGACAAGACAGGCAATGCAAGTCAGTCAACAAACACCTTTTGTTCAAAATAATAACAGCAACAATGCGCTTGATGATCATGGCTTGTGCACATGCAAATTGGATGACCAAAAAGTTATAAGGTGTGGGAAGGAAAGATGGGGATGCCATTTTTGGTCCACTTGTGTTATTACAGAATACTTGAGACTGGGTAATTTGTTTAAAAGGCAGATTTATATTTTACAGTTCTGAAGGCTCAGAAATCTGTGGTCAAGTGGCCAGCATCTGGTGAGGAGGAGAAACATCTTGCTGCCTCATTCCATGGCAGAAGACAGACTGGGAAGAGAACGTGATGTACCCCTAGAGAGAAAGAGTGAGTGGGGAAGGGGACCAAATTCATTTTTTTTTAAATCAGGAACCCACTCCTGAGATAGCTAACCTCCTCAGTCAATAACGGCTTTAATCCCCTCCAGGGGGCGGAGCCCTCCTGACCTGATCTCCTCTTAAAGGTCTCACCTCTCAACGCTGCTGCTGCAGTTCCCAGCCACAGCAGTTGTGATGAAGCCTCCGCACTCCTTGTGAACTGACACAGTGTCATGCAAAAGTGGTCTAAGAAGCCAGATGTGGCGGCATGGGCCTGTAATCCCCATACTTGGGAGGCTGACACAGCCTCCCACATCATCACCAGCATTGATTATTGTCTGTGCTCTTGAAGATTGCATTTCTAACTGGAGTTAGATGGAATGTCAGTGTAGTTTTGATTTGCATCTCCCTGATTGCTAATGATGTTGAACATTTTTTTTCATATATTTATTATCCATTTGTATTTCTTCTTTTGAGAAGTGTCATTTCAGTTCAAGTGCCCGTTTTTATTTATTTATTGTGTGTGTGTTAAATGTTTTAGGCTCTTTGTATGTTTTAGATATTAGTCCTTTATCAGAGGGGTAGCTGACAAAGACCTCCCATTCGGTAAGCTTTCCCTAGACTCTGATGGTTTTTCTTTGCTTCACAGAAGCTTTTTAACTTAATACCATCCCATTTATTAATTCTCATTTTAATCTTGAGGTTTGAAATCTTATTGAGGAAATTTCTACCAGTACCTATATGTTGGAGTGTTGATCCTATACAATCTTCTAGCAGTTTCAAAGTTTCTGGTCTCATTTCTAGGCCTTTGATTCATCGTGAGTTGACTCTTGTGCAGGATGAGAGGTTGGGGTTTAATTCCATTCTTCTACACATGGATAACCAGTTTTCCCAACACCATTTGTTGAAAAAGTACATATGCTTTTGGCACCCTTATAAAAAATCAACTGGCTATAAATATGAGGATTTGTTCCATTGGTCTATGTATCTGTTATTGTGCCTATACCATGCTGTTTTTATTACTATTGCTTTGTAGTATAATTTGAAATCAGATATTGTGATGCTTCCAGCAAGGTTCTTATTGCTGAGAATTGCTTTGGCTCTTCTGGGTCTTTTGTTTTTCCATATGAATTTTATGAATGATTTCTCTAGACCTGTGGAGCATGACCATGTGTTGAGAGGTGTCCCACCAGAGATGACCCAGAACAGTTTGTTGCCAATAGAAAGTCTTTATTACTGGCAGCCAGGACTGCACCTAGGCAGGAAACCCAAGTGCAGCCCCAAGTGGCCACTTTGGATTACTTTTATACAAACTGCAAACTCAGGGTGAACAGCTTACTTTCCCATAAAAGTTAACAATTTTATGGTGTGAGGAGTTTTAGCATATGTGACTCAATATACCTTTTGTAGGTGTACAAACAAAGTGAGGGGAATAAGAGTTAAAAGTTAACAACAAAGTGGGGAGGATAATAATCAAAAGCCAACAGTCAGCTTGGAGTGTTAAACCATATCACTTAAGCAGGCTGTTTTAAACTGTGAGAAGATTTAACTTTAAGAAACTTTGCATCTGCTTCCTGAGGCCTTGCTTGAGATCTAGCACATGTGGTATAGATACACAATGGAATTTTACTCAGCCATAAAGTAGAACAAATTATGTCATTTGCAGGAAAATGGATGACACTTGAGAATATTATGCTATGTAATATTAGCCAGTTTCAAAAAATCTTCTCTCATATGTGGAAGCTAGATAGAAATTGGGAAAACAGACAGAAAAGCAGAGGCTCCATTGGAGTGATGGGAGGAGTTTAGGAGAGAGAGGGAGGGTAGAGATGTAAAGAATGTAACAGTTGAAATATTGCTCCATGTGTTTATTAAACTACCAAGTCCAGTCTCAAGGAAATGTACAAGGAAGGGGAGGCATGGAGTGGGTCCTGGGGGAAGTGCTCCAAGAGTTATGTGCATATATGTTGCTATCGCTCTATGCCTCAGTATGATATTTAATTACAATGTGCCAAATAAAAGTTTATATGTATATATGTGTAGTTTCCCAGCCAAGGTGGAGAGAACCACTAAACTAATGAAAAAAAAAATCTGTTGAGAGAAAAGAGATAACACTCCCAAGTCTGTGGCTCAGGCCAAACAGCATTTGTCTTTTGCTAAAGGTAAATAATTATGACCCACAGACCAGCCAGTCTCAGAAAGTGAAGGGTTGTATGTTTTCTCTCACATGTGGAAGCTAGAGAGAAATTAAACAAAAGAGACTTGAGATGAATGAGGGGAGGTTCCAGCAAACAGGGGAGGGGATTAAGGGAGGGAGGGGGGGCTTGATGAAGGAAAGAGTTCAAATAATGCTGTGTCCATATACAAGATGATCAACACCAATCTCAACAACATGTACGGGGAGAGGGAGGGAGCGGGGTGGCACCCAGAGGGAAACACACCAGGTACTGTGTGTGCACATGTCACTACCACTCTGAACCTCATCATGAGGTGGACTTACAATGCACCAATAAAAGTACATTAAAAAACAAAATAAGGTCAGGCGTGGTGGCACATACCTGTAACCCCAGTACTTGGGAGGTTGAGTCAGGAGGATCACAGGTTCAAGGACATCCTCAGCAAAATTGGTTGAGAGTATAACTTGTAGGCAAAATGCCCTTGAGGGGGTTCAATCCCTGTAAAACACACACACACACACACACACACACACACACACACACACATGTTGCACAACTGGATGTCACAGCAGCAGCTGATGACGATGACAGAAATTCCACAGGCTGTGGAGTCTGAAGCTCTGACCCCACAGGGGTGGAGGAATTCATCTGCAGATATCACTGTGTCTTTCGTGCAGGTTCAGCCTCTGTGGTTCATGTGCAGCCCTGGACAGCCCATGCAGGTCCCAGCCCAGTCCTACTGAATCAGAGTCTGCCTTTTTTACAGATACCCATGTTATTCTTGTGCCCCTTAAAAGAGGTGACACTGCTTGCCCTGTTGACCTCAGCCTCCTGAGCAGAATGCCCTCCAGTCTCGGTCGGTCAATGTTCCATTACCTTCCTTGCCCCCCAGATTTTTTTTCTACACTAGCTGAGAACAAGAACCCAAGGCAACATCTTCCCAAACTGTAACGCTTAATGTCTGCAAAAACCTGGGATCTGGCTCTGTCACCAGCTAGGCGACTAAGGAAGCTGTTATGAGCAATGGGCCCACAAAGTCCTTAAGACCCATTAGTCATGACACATACAATGTGTGCCTTTCCACAATGCCACAGGTTCATTCAACACTCAAAGGTTATAGCACACGGGAACTTATCAGAAATTGTCGAAATAAAGTTAAGCTAAGTTCTGAGTTTGGATGTGGGGTAGCTGCTTTGCCAAAGCCAATTAGCAATGAATGAGCATCAAACAATACACTTGACACTAGCAAATCTAATAATTTAGGTCGAATAAATGTACTAAACAACACATAAATTTGTAAGACTTAGAGCACTTCAGTAATCAGCAAAATAATATAATACAAACAGGGAATAGGGAACAATGAACCATGTCAGGAATGGAAGAGGAGATTTAAGAGTTGGTCAGAAGTCTCTGTAGCACTGATCCTTGGTCAGCAAGAAGAACCGGACCGGAGCAAGTCACTGGATCCGAGTCATACACATGGGCCGACTGTCCTGGCATAAGCAAAGCTCAGTGCACTGCTCCTAGGAAAGCCAGGATCTTTATAAATCTTTTCAGGCGCTTCCCAGTGTCTTTGGAAAGCTCATCCAGGCTCACAGAACCTGCCAGACTCCTGTCACCAGATCAAATGTGTTGATGCATAAGTCCATCAGAGGTGAGAAAGCATTTTGTGATCCAAGTGTCTGGTATCAATGGCAGCACAGAAGTGCTGGTCTGAACCCCATGCTGATATGTCCAGACAAGTTTCTGAAGCTTTCTAAAACTGTCTGTGGGCATCCCTAGACACATTGTTTATGAGTTCTTGTCTGAGCTATATGCTGGCATGTTAAAATACGTTACTTAGGAGTTCCTAAAAATTATTTTATATCCCATGGTCTATACACAAGCCTTTACCTTTTGAACTTCTAATATCTTTTTTTTTTTTTTTTTGCAGAAGTGGGGCGTTCATCCAGAAGAACCCAGGTGTGTTCTTCCTCTGAGCTACATTCCCAGCCCTCTTTTTTATTATTATTCTTCTTTATTTTGAAACAGGGTCTCACTAAGTTGCAGAGGGCCTTACTAAGTAGCTGATGCTGGCTGCAAACCTGCGAACCTCCTGTCTCAGTCTCCCAAGTACTGGGATTACAAGCATGCACCAGCATGCCTGGCTGAACTTCTAATATCTTCTCTGTAAAATGAAAGGGTTAGCTCTCTTGACATCCTCTAGATAGTCCCTGGCACATAATCCATCCTTTTGCTCAACCATCCTAGCTGCAATTTGTTTTGTTTGTGTTTGTGTGTGTGGTACTGGGGATTGAACCCAGGGGCATTCTACCTCTGGGCTATACCCTCTGAGCGACACCACCTTGGCCCACACAGCTGAGATGACCATCTCGGACCAGCTCTGCTATTGTACACTTGGCTGAGCGGAATTTGTCTGCAAACAGACAAACTTCCAAAGGAACTGATGGGATTGATAAGAGTGTGGACTTGGATGTATTTTCCATCTATCAGTAATGTTTAACCCTTCCTTCCTCTAAGCTTGTCCCATGACTGCCCTGATATCTTTCCTTATCTTGACCCGTGACAATACGCTGGCTCCTATGTTTAATCATTTTTTATGATGCTTTGTTTAAACCTTCAATAGAAGTAAAGCACTGGCTGCAGGAGGACAGGAGAAATGTCTGGCTCCTCTCCAGCTGCCCCAAATATTAAAAATAATAATGTTGGGCCCAGAGTCATTCTTGCAAGGGACTTCAGCAAGCAGCATCCACCACAACTAGTCCATCATACTCAGCCTATTTTATGTTTTATTTTGAAACAGGGTCTCACTAAGGTACTGAGACTGGTCTCAAACCTGTGATCCTCCTGTCTCAGCCTCCCAAGTACTGGGATTAAAGGTGTGTGCCACCATGACCAGCCTTAGCTGCACTTTTATACCCAGGTGCTCTGGGGACCCTTTCAGGCATGGCGCCTCTATCCTTGGACTCATAACCTTCTCATATATTGGCTCCAGAGAGTTAGAGGTACACAGCCCTTGTGGTGCAAAATAGTGCCCTTTTCACATGCATAATTTTTTTTATATTAGAATGGAATGGTGTGATATCTGGAAAAAAATACTTACATTCTGAAGAAGCACAATAAAATATACCTCCAGCAATACAAAAATGCAGGTGCACAATAATAATCATTGCAGCATTGTTTGTAGCTCCGAAACACTGAGAAAACCCTTAATGCTCACACATAGGTGAGTGGTGAATAGACTGTGAAATGGACACAATGAAGTGCTCTGAGGCTGTAAGATAAATAAGAAAGGTCTTTGTGCTAGGCCTGGTGGCACACGCCTGTAATCCCAGGACCTGGGAGACCTACACAAGAGGATCACAGGTTCCAGCCCAGCCTCAGCAACTCAGTGAGACCTTGTTTCAAAATAAAAAGGGCTGGGAGTGTAGCTCAGAGATAGACTGCTCCTGGGTCCAATCCCCAGTTTCACCCCCACAAAAGGAAGGTCATTGTGGACTAAGATAGAGATGATCTCTGTGAGCTATCATTAAGCAAAAACAACAACAACAAAAAATGCAAAAGAGTTTTTCTAGCATGCTGTCCTTCTTGTAAGGAGGAAGAGGTTATAAGAAAATGGACAAGAGGGAAATAAGAGTGGCAAGTTAGATATTAATGGCATCTGTTTCCTACAAGGGAGGTGAGGGAGGGGTAGAAAGAAGAGGCTTGGGAACAACCAGGAGAGGTAATGAGGGACACGTAATTCTCTGGGGACATTTATTTGTTTGTTTATCTCTGATTCAAAGATCCATGGTAAAGTTTTGCATGCCACAGTAATGAATTAAAAGCAACCAAGCTTTCCATTTCTTATTTTGAAACAGAATCTTGCTAAGTAACTGAGAGTCTCACTAAATTGCTGGAGCTGGCTTTGATCTTGCAACCCTCCTGTCTCAGCCTCCCAGGTACTGAGATTACAGGCATGCATCCAGCTTAACAAAAAAAAAAAAACAAAAAAAAAATTAATCTGCTCAAAACCTTAAAGCCTATTTTTTTTCTTTTGCAGTACTGGTGATTGAACCCAGGGGCATTCTACCTCCAAGGTACACCCTCAGTCCTATTTTTTATTCTTTATTTTGAAACAGGGTCTCACTAAGTTGCAGAGGACCTCACTAAGTAGCTGAGGCTGGCCACGAACCCATATCCTCTGGTTTCAGCCTCCCAAGTATAGGGATTACAAGCGAGCACCACCACGCCTGGATCCTTAAAGCCTATTTAATAAAATCTTTTGTAGGCAGAGTTCAAAGAAAACCCATCCCAGTGACCTCTGAGGCAACCCAATGGACTGGAAACCCCGTGTTAATGAATTGATCAACAGCTTGTTGACTTCATTTTTTTCTAATCTAGCTTATCTCTGAAACCTTGGAAACCTTGGGCATGGCTGTTCCCTATTGGACCCCACTCCTGTTCTGAGGGCACGAGTTTTGCCCTATAAAAGCAGATAACACAGCCATTCAGCTCCAGAGTCAACCTCGGGTGCTGAGCAGGGAGGCCATCTGCACGTAAACTAGGTCAGTACTGCTTTGCATGTGTTCATAAATATTCTTCTGTCTGTTTTACTAGGGAAAATGTTTTCAAATGTGATACTTTGTGTAAGTAATTTATGTTCTCACTGTGTGTTCTTTATGTGCTTGGGAGAGAATTCAAGCATTACCTGTTCTTTAAGGAAAAATAATAACCAAGAATTTTGAAACCAAAGGACAGAGAATTTGACTGTATGAGAAAAGTCTCAGTGGAGTCATTGTCAGCCATCTGAGAATACAAGTGTACAGGTGCCTAGGAGTGTGTAGGAGCCTCCACTAATGTAGTTTCTGTTCTCTATACAAGGACAGATCAGAAGGATTCATACAGGAGTCGACTCACAATTTTGCCAGATTTAAATTTGGCAGAGTGACATGGCGGGGGGGGGGGCGGCACTAAGCAACGAAGGAAGGGAGTATCTGGTGGTTGTGTGCCTCCGTGCCTCTGCAGGAGGAGCTTTATTTGGAAACCCATCATCAATGCATGCCAATCAGAATGTAGATTTAAGCCAGGCCAGGTAACACATGCCTGTAATCTCAGTACTTGGGAGGCTGAGACAGGAGGAATGCAGGTTCGAGGACAGCCTCAGTAACATAGTGAGACTCTCAGCAACCTAGTAAGTCTCTGTTTCAAAATAAGAAATAAAAAGGGCTGGGGGTGTAGCTCAGAGCTAGAATGTTCCCAGGTTCAATCTCTAGTACCACACATACACACCAAAAAAAAAAAAAAAATATATATATATATATATATGAATTTATACTTCTATAATTGGTTTATATACATTTACTTATTTGTTCATATATACTTTTTTTTCAATACTGGGGTTGAACCCAGGGGTATTCTACCTCTGAGCTACATCCCAAGTCCTATTTTTTATTTTGAAACAAGGTCTCACTAAGCTTCAAGGGCCTCACTAAGTAGCTGAGGCTGCCTGCAAACCTGTGATCCTCCTGTCTCAGGCTCCCAAGTACTGGGATTATAAGTGTGGGCCACCATGCCCAGTTTATATACTTTGTAATTGGAGAACAAGTTGATGGCTATTTCTCCTCCTCTCCTCCCTCCTTTCCTCCTTTCTTTCCTCCTTTTATCTCCTCTTCCTTCGTCCCTGAACCTCCAGCTCTTTCTCCCATTCCTTCCTCGCCTCCTCCTCCCCTTTCTTCTTTCTCCCTCAGTTTTCTGAGATCAAAGGATGAGCAGTATACAAATCTCAAAATCCCACATCAATCTAAACCTATAGGACTATTAGAATGGTAAGGTGAGCAGACCAGGATTTACTTCTTTTTTTTTTTTTTTTTTTTTTTTTTTTTTTTTTTTTTTTTTTTTTTTTTTTTTTTTTTTTTTTTTTTTTTTTTTTTTTTTTTTTTTTTTTTTTTTTTTTTTTTTTTTTTTTTTGCGGTACTGGGGGTTGAACTCAGGGGCATTCTACCCCCAAGCTATACCCCCAGCCCTATTTTTTATTCTTTATTTTGAAACCGAGTCTCACTAAGTCGC
>PVLC010009133.1:0-55261 GCA_004027655.1 Graphiurus murinus | reverse complement strand
CCTCCTCCTCCTCCTCCTCCTCCTCCTTATCATAGGGTCACCACCATCAGAAAGGACTAGTGCTGGTCTATCACAATGTCTTAGATCTTGTGAGAACAGGGTTGCTGTAAACCTAGAACACCCAACATAGTTGACCCTTTAAGTGCATGGTCAATTCCCTTTGTGCTTCTTAATCATGTTGTAACATAGTGAGAGAGGTTGAGCATCTTCACCAGGATGCTAGAGTCAAGCTCTTGGACCTCTAGAACCTTAAGCAAAATAAACTTCTTTTCTTTATAAAGGACTCATCCTCTTATATTTTGTTATAGCAACAAAAACAGACTAGCAGCATACATACCATTCTTTTTACTTGTGAATCAGCATGCAATAATTTAATTTTAGATGGCAAATTAAAGACAAATGGAAAATCACTGAAAAAAATAAGACTGGGAACTTCTTCAGGTATCTAAAAAATAGAGATAATAGTTTTGATAATTAAAAGAAAAGAAAGAAAATACATTCCTTTACCTTATCACCTCAAATTATTTCCCACTTTAATTTGTGTGTGTGTGTGTGTGTGTGTGTGTGTGTGTGTGTGTGTGTGTGGCATTAGGGGTTGAACCCAGACACATTCTACCTCAGAGATATACCCCCAGTCCTATTTTTTATTCTTTATTTTGAAACAGGGTCTCACTAACTTGTGGAGGGCCTCACTAAGTAGCTGAGGCTGGCTGTGAACCTGCGATCCTCCTGTCTCAGCCTCCCAAGTACTGGGATTACAAGCATGTGCCATCACACCCAGCTTGGAATTTGTTTTTTTAAGAATTCAAATTTCTTAGAAACAAATTCCCAAGAAAACACATTTGTTTTGCAAAAGACAATGATCATCTAAGTTTGCAAATTCAGCACTGTAATGAGGAAACTTTCAAATCATGACTTATCAAAATAATATATAAATAGCTATTAAGATGTCCTACTTTAAGTAGGAACATTTTCATAAGTGAACATGTTCTTACCATGTTGTTATCTCGAAGCAATATTCGTCGTCTTTCTCCATGAAAGTCCAAGAAGTCAGAGAGTTCATTTATGTTGAAAGCACTTTCTGGTAGTTGATGGTTAGCCTTGTTTTCCTTAAAGAGAATATGACCTGGAATTTCATTTTTTTTTCTTTCTCTCTCTTTCTACTGGGGATTGAACTCAGGGACATTCTACCTCTGCGTTACACCCCCCAGCCCTATTCCCTATTTTTTTATTCTTTATTTTGAAACAGGGTCTCACTGAGTTGCAGAGGGCCTCACTGAGTAGCTGAGGTTGGTCGCAAATCTGTGATCTCAGCCTCCCAAGTACTGAGATTACAAGTGTGTGCCACCATGCCCAACTGATTTTTTATTTTGAAACAGGGTATTGCTAGGTTGCTGAGAGTCTCCTTAAATTGCTGAGGCTGGCTTCGAACCTGCGATCCTTCTGTTTCAGCCTCTCAAGTTGTCTGGGATTACAGACATGCATCACCACTCCTAGCTTGTATAAATCTTTTTCTCCTTACTATGGAGAGAGATTCATCTATGTTGCTGCTGTTGTTGCATGTGTCAATATTCGTAGTACCTTTTTTTGTTTGTTTATTTTTTGTGGCATTCTACTTTTGGGCTACATCCTGAGACCAATTATTATTATTATTTTTTTGTATTTGGAAACAAGGTCTCATTAAATTGCTGAGGCTGGCCTTGAACCTGTGATCCTCCTGTCTCAGCCTCCCAAGTACTGTATTACAGGTGTGTGCCATCACACTTGTCCAGTGTTCTTTTTTTTTAATGAAAAAATCCATTATGAAACATCCTAAGTTCTCATAAAGTTTCTCACTTTTAAAATCCCCAATTATTTTATGCTGAACATTTCCCTTTTATAAATTAGAGTTGGTCCTCTGTATCCATGGGTTTCACATTTATAGATTCAATCAATTCTGGATCAGAAATATTTGAAAAAAGCTGAGTGTGGTGGCACACACCTGTAATCCCAGTACTTGGGAGGCTGAGACAGGAGGATTATAGGTTGGAAGCCAGCCTCAGCAAATTAGGGAGAGCCTTAGCAACTTAGAGAGATCCTGTTTCATTTCTTTTTTTCTTTTCTTTTCTTTCTTTTTTTTTTTTTTTTTAAGAACTGGGGATTGAACTCAGGAGAATTCTACCTCCAAGCCATACCCCAGCCCTATATTTTATTCTTTTTTTTTGAAACAGAGACACCCTGTTTCAAAATAAAAAATAAAAGGGGCAAAAGGGGCTGGGGTTGTAGCTCAGATGTAGAATGTCCCTGGGTTCAATCCCTAATCCCTAGTAGCTGCTCCACAAAAAAAAAAAAAAAAAAAAAAAAAAAAAGAAAAAGAAAAAGGAAAAAAGAAAAAAAAATTGAGCAGGGCATGGTAGTGCACATCTAGTACTTGGGAGGTTGATACAGGAGGATCGAAGGTTTAAGGCCAGCCTCAGTAACTTAGGGAGACCCTATTTAAAAAAAGGGGGGCGGGGATAGGGCTATAGCTTGGGAGTAGAGTACCCTTGGGTTTAATCCCTAGTACCAATAAAACAAAAACCCTATTTGACTGCTCATGAGTCTATGATTCTTTTTCCTTTTTTTCTTTTGTGGTACTGGGGATTGAACCCAAGGGCATTCTACTTCCAAGATACAGTGCCAGCCCTATTTTTTATTTTGAAACAGGGTCTCTTTAAGCTGTTGAGGCCCTTGCTAAGTTGCTGAGGCTGGCCTCACCAGATGTGTACTACCATGCCTGGCTGACTCCTCCTGGTTCTTACTTTACATCTTAAGACTTTAACCAGCTGAGCCTTAAGGGATAGTGATTTAATATATTGGTATATACATTACTTTAGATGGACTCTTACCTCATGCACTTCTTTCATCGTTTCTAGAAGAGCATTACAATTAGAGTTAGTCTCATTGATTGTAGTGGGATAATGCAGTTGAGCAACAATGGCTGTTTTAAGCATCTGGACCAATGTGTTCAGAGAAGATGCTTCCAAAGATGCCCACCACTTTTCTGAGGGATGTAAAATCAACTATAATAAATATAATCTTCCCCATCACCCCCAAATCCCTCATTTTCAACTGGGTTATTTAATGTAAAAAACAGATAATATTCTCCATTTCCAGTGGCATAACCCATAAAATATCATCCTGGACAATTATTATTCTAGATTTATTATTACACACAGATGTGTAGAAAAAGTCTTTTTTTCCTGGGTATCATTCGAATTAAAAGCTCAACTTCAGGATTAGAAGAAATCTGTTGATGGTTTATATTTATGTTTAATTGATTGATTTTTTTTTTTTTTTTTTTTTTTGCGGTACTGGGGATTGAACTCAGAGGCATTCTACCTCCGAGCTACACCCCCAGCCCTATTTTTTATTCTTTATTTTGAAACCGAGTCTCACTAAGTTGTGGAGTGTCTCACTAGGTAGCTGAGGCTGCCCGCGAACTCGGATCCTCCAGTCTCAGCCTCCCGAATGCTGGGATTACAAGCGTGCGCCACCACGCCCAGCTCTAATTGATTGATTTTTAAACTGACAGTTTTATAGGGCATTTATAAAATCTGAAAACAATAGGTGCTTACACACAATGGTTACCAAGGACACTTTTTTAACCGTTAAAAAATGAAAGAGTATTATCTATGTTTTTAGAGTATATGAACGGCTGTATGGATATATACATTTTCAAAATTGCCAGTAACAATATTTTACTACTAACAAGACTGAAACCTGGATTTTGATACCTTTACTCTGTGTGTGTGTGTGTGTGTGTGTGTGTGTGTGTGTGTGTGTATGTGTGGTACTGGGGATTGAACTCAGTGGTATTCTATACCTCTGAGCTACATATCACACCTATTTTATTTTTTATTTTGAGGACAAGTCTCACTAAGTCGCTGAGGGCCTCACTAAATTGCTGGAGGCTGGCCATCAACCTGCAATTCTTCTGTCTTCACCTCCCAAGTACTGGGATTACAGGCGTGCACCACCATGCCCAGCTTAGATCTTGGTAGCTTTAAAGGACAATTCTCAGAAAACAACCCTATCAAATATTAAAATAAATTGCCATGCTAATATAATTAAAACAGTATTACTCAGATGCATGTAAAGCAGATTAATATAGCAGAGTAGAAATTACATAAGAGGAATTAAACACATGTGAAACTTTAGTTTCTGATAAAGGTGGCACTGAATATTAGTGAGAATAAAACATCACTTAGTAAATGTGTGGACAATTGGAAACTGATCTAAAAAATAAAATTTAACTAAGATAAACTCCATATGGATTAAAGATTGAAGTGTAAAAATGAAATCAAAATTATAGGAAATTCTGTCATTTGCAGTAACATGGATGGAACTGCAGAGTGTTATGTTAAGTAAAATAAACCAGGCACAGAAAGACAAACCCACCATGTTCTTATTTGTATATGGAAGGTAGGAAGTTGATTTCTTCATAGAAGAGGACAGATTAATGATTCCCAGGGCCAGGGTAGAATGCCCCTGGGCTTAATCCCCACTAACATACATACACACACACACACACACACACACACACACACACACACACACACACGAATCATAAAGTAAAAGAAAAAAATTGAATAGCCTAAAGAAAAAATACTTTCAGCCGGGCATGGTGGCGCACACTTGTAATCCCAGCATTTGGGAGGCTGAGACTTGAGGTTCTGGGTTCGAGGCCAGCCTCAGCTACCTAGTGAGGCACTCCGCAATTTAGTGAGACCCGGTTTCAAAATAAAGAATAAAAAATAGGGCTGGGGATATAGCTCAGAGGTAGAATGCCCCTGAGTTCAATCCCCAGCACAAAAAAAAAAAAAACTTTCAATTTATATTATTGATGAAGGATTAACTGCCTTAATAGTTAAGAAGCTCCTAAGATAAAACAAAAATACTAATAACTAACAGAAAAAGGGCTAAGAAGGAACAACCAATAGTTCCTAGAATGTGAAATACAAATGGATCTCAGATGAAAGAAAACCAGCATGCAGCCTGATTCATAATTTAAAAATTCAAATTTAAATTGAGATGCTTTTTTTTTTTTTTTTTTTTTTTTCAGAATGGCAAAGACCATAGCTTGATGGCACTGTTGAAAAGTATAGGACTGGTATTTGTTGATGAAGTTTCAACTGGTACATCCTCTGTCAGGGCTGCCTGTGACCCAACTTTAGGGCTGTAATTTACATAGACAACTGTGGAAATGGTGGCCATTTAAAGTTGGGTGAAACGGTGGTTTTAACCTCTGTGCAGGGTCACTTAACAAAATCTCTGAAAATAAGTTGTACATACAATTTGATCCTGTAATTTTGCTTCCTGAAGTTTTCCCTGCATGTGTAAAATTAGCAGTGTTAAAATGGCAAAGAATAGAAACAACTATCCACAGTACATCTTGTCAATAGGATACCTCAGCCCTGGGTATGGTTTGAATGTGGTTTGTTTCCCAAGAGCCCATTGTTCCCCATTATGGCAATGCTAAGGTGGTAGGACCTTTAAGAAGTAGGACCTTAGCTGACCATGGTGGTGCACACCTGCAATCACAGTAGTTGGGAGGCGAAGACAGGAGGATTGCAGGTTCAAGGCCATCTTCAGTAATGTAGTGAGACTCTTAGCAACCTAGCAAGACCCTGTTTCAAAACAATTAAACAAACAAAAACAAAATGGTCAAATTATCTGTGGATATGACATGGAGATAGAATGTCCTTGAATTTAATCACCAGTAACACACACACACACACACACACACACACACACACACACACACACCTAAAACCAAAACCAAACAAAACACAGACACTGTAAGCACCTTCTAGGAGGGATATTGTGTGACTTATGTTTCACTGTACATATGCTTTGTACCTTTTAAGCTTTAGACCTTCAATATTAGCTTTAATTATAATAAGACATTCCATAACATTGCACAAAATAAGCAAAAATGACAAAGCTTAACATTTGTTTTTCATCACTCCCTGGTCAGAATGTCAGAGGTTTCAGAACAACATGAGTGAAGAGTTTAAAAGTCTCGAAGAGTTTTAAAGCCTGAATTCATCTTGACTGGATGCTCCATTGTCTCAAACTCTGATGTCAAAGCCATGTCCAAGCTGGGCATGGTGGCGCACGTCTGTAATCCCAGTACTTGGGAGGCTGAGACAGGAGGATCCCAGGTAAAGATCAGCCTTAGCAATGTAGTGAGACTCTCAGCAGTCTGGTGAGACCCTATTTGTGTTCAAAACAAACAAACAAACAAAAAAGGCTGGGGTATAGCTCAGAAGTAGAATGTCCCTAGGTTCAATCTCCAGTGCCAAAAAAAAAAAAAAAAAAAAAAAAAAAAAGGCATGTCCAAGTGTAAGGACTATAGTTGCTATATATGGTGGTGAATACCTGTAATCCTAGTACTTGGGAGGCTGAGACAGGAGGATAGCAGGTTCAAGAATAGCCTCAGCAACTTAGCAAGACCCTCAGCAACCTAGTGAGACCCTGTTTCAAAACAAAACAAAAAAATTTTTTTTTAAAAAAAGGGCTAGGAATATAGCTTTGAAGTAGAATGCCCTTGTGTTCAATCCCAAGAATTACAAATAATACTAATAGTACTACTACTACAACTACTAAGTAATGGTTCTAATAGCTTTAGGACAATCTTTTCAATAATTCACATGCCATGTGCTCAAACATGTGCATATTCTGAAATCTATCCAAAATTCATTATAGCTTCCACTTCAGGCTATGACTATTGAGTGCATAGGTAAAGTGATGTCAAACTTACTCAGGACACCTAAAGAATGGTTACCCATCTTACAAACAGCATGTGCAAATAAAGCTGCCAGTGTCCCCTGGTTCTTAGAATCTTGCATCACAGGACATTCTGGGAGCAGGAGGAAGACGAGTAAAGCTTCCTGGTGTGGAGAACGGCATGGAAGAGCCTTCAGCAGATTATCCTGGAGGCCTGCAGTTATCTGTGGCAAAACAGGATCAGGAAAGGGCCCAGGTTATATTAGACACCAAGTATTGTGTCAAACAAGCTATGGGATCAGCGGTTTCATTCCAGCATGTTCCAATTGGAATAACTGATCTTTCTGAAACTCCCTGATGAAACCTGATCATTCCTTACATTTCCAATGACTCTTCAGTAGTCCTTGTGAGAGCTGGCCTCCCCACTGTATAACAGAGTGCTTAAAGCAAATACAGTGGAATCATGATGAGGGACCTACTGAGTGCATCGTCCATTCAAAGCTAATACAAAGCCCTCCAAAAGCATTACTGTAATCCAGGTGTGGTGATGCACCTGTAATCCCTGCTACTCCACAGGCTAAGGTAGGAGGAGCACATATCATATTTTCATTTATTTACTTGTGGTACTAAGGGTTGAACCCAGGGTCATTCTACCTCCAAGCTAGACACCTAGCCCTTTGAGGGGCTAATTTTTTTTTTAAACAAGGTCTCACAAGATTGCTGAGGGTCTTGTTAAGTTGCTGAGGCTGGCCTCAGCCTGCAATTTTGTCTCAGCATCCCAAGTATTGGGATTACAAGCATATGCCACCATGCCCAGCTGATATTTGCATGTTGTAGATCAGCTTGGGCAACATAGTGAGACCTTGTTTCAAAAAATGGGAGGCTGAGACTGGAGGATGCGGGTTCGTAGCCTCAGCTGCTTAGTGAGGCCCCTGCAACTTAGTGAGACCCTGTTTCAAAATAAAGAATAAAAAATAGGGCTGGGGCTGTAGCTCAGAGGTAGAATGCCCCCAGGTTTCATCCCCAGTATTGCAAAAAAAAAAAAAAAAAAAAAAAAAAAAAAACCAAGAGAGAAAAGCAATATTGTATACAGGTCACACACTAGTATTCTTTCTACTAGAAACTGTTGCACACACATACACACACACACAATCCATTTCTTCTTCTGTTGTTGTTTTTTACTCCTCTGTCAATAGAAATTTTTTAGAGCAAAATAGTTGTATATCTTTATTAATTATTAATTAATTAAAATTAATTTATCTCTCTGTGTGTGTATATGTGTGTGTGTGTGTGTGTGTGTGTGTGTGTGTGTGTTTTATACTGGGGATTGAACCTTGAACCCAGGGGCACTCTACCTCCAAGCTATATCCCCAGCCCTATTTTATTTTTTATTTTAAAACAAGATCTCACTAAGTTGTGGTGGGCAAGTACTAGGATTACAGGGTTGCACCACTGTGCCCAGTTTATATTATTTAATTTAATCCAGAGATAAGTTTTTGTTTTGTTTTTTTTTTGCGGTACTAGGGATAGAACTCAGAGGCATTCTACCTCCGAGCTACACCCCCAGCCCTATTTTTTATTCTTTATTTTGAAACCGAGTCTCTCTAAGTTGTGGAATGCCTCACTAGGTAGCTGAGGCTGGCCGCGAACCCGGATCCTCCAGTCTCAGCCTCCCGAATGCTGGGATTACAAGCGTGCGCCACCACGCCCGGCTGATAAGAGATAAGTTTTTAAAATAGAACATATATAAAAACATATTAGAGCTAGGTCTGGTGGTACACACCTGTAATCCCAGTACTTGGGAGGCTGATAAAGGATTGTAGGTTTGAGGCAATCTAAAAGAGTTAGAGGCCAGGTGTACTGGGGCATGGCTCTAATTTCAGTACTTGCAACCAGAGACCAGAGGACTGCAGGTTCAAGGCCAGCCTTAGCAACTTAGCAAAGCCTTGTTTCAAAATAAAAAATATTGAGCTGATTGTGGTGGCACACACTTGTAATCCTATTACTTGGGAGGCTGAGACAGGAGAATCAGGTTCAAGTTTAGCCTCCTCAACTTAGCAAGGCCCTCTGCAACTTAATGAGACCCTGTTTCCGAACAAAAAAATAAAATAGGGATGAGGGTGTAGCTCAGAGGCAGAATGCCCTGGGTTCAATCCCCAGTGCCCAAAAAAAAGAAGGAAGTCACTAAGGGAGGACAGATCAAGGATCCATACCCAGATCTATCTGACTTAAAATATACCTTCCAAATGCAGAGAGACCTATTCAGGCCCACCAAAATGGTTTGAAGATTATTTCTAACTTATCTTTTGCTTTTGCTTTGTTAGGGATGGAACCCAGGAGCTCACACATTCGAGGCAAGCACTCCACCACTGAGCTGCATCCCCAGCCCTGAAGATTACTTTAAACTGAAGACAGTTGGGGTATAGCTGATGTAGAAAGAAGGTTTTTTTGGAGCTTCTCTTATCTGACTAGAGCAGAGCCTTCCAGGAGTGAAGCTGCCACAAATCCCCTCTCTAGGAGCTATCCTATCAGGAAGGTCCAATCACCCAGTCTACTGGCACCTGGATGAGAAACCATATAAACAAACAGGATCTCAAACTGTCACCTAAACAAACCCCTTTTCCCTCTTCCTTTTCCTCATCAAGTTGCTACATAAACCCTACCCTTAGCTTTCAGGGAGCCTCTTCCTCTGAAACCTCCTGACTATCTCCCTCAAACTTACACATTGACATCCTATCTCCCAGTAGGACAATATTAAGAACTAGAGCCTTTTGTAGGTGATTAGGTCACAAGGACAGAGTCCAGGTGCAAGGGATTAGTGACCTTATAAATGACAGTCAAGAGAGACCTGTTGTCCCTTCCTCCATGTGAGGATTCAGTGAAAATATGGTCCTCTGTGAATCAAAGTCGGCCCTCATCAGACACCACATCTGTTGGAACTCTGATGTTGGGTTTTTCAGACTCCAGAACTGTGAAGAGTACATTTCTATTACTTATGAGCCACCCAGACTATGGTATTTTTTTTTCTTTTCCTCTTTTTGAGATGCTGGGGATGGAACCCAGCACCTCGCAGGCGCTAGACAAGTGCTGTACCACTGCGCTACATCCCCAGCCCCAAACTGGAATTCTGCTAGAGCAATCCCAAAGTACTCAGACATCCTGATTCTCTGTTTATTGTTAATTCCCAATCCCTGTCTCACATGCCTCCAACCTGAGTTTGTAGAGAAATAGTCGTCCTCTCCATACAACCCAGAATCACAAAATACTCTACCTTAAAAAATGAAATGAATTATAGGCAAAGAAAATGTGATCCAAAGAGGAGAAGGGATGAATCAGTAGGAGAGTTGAGATTCCTCTCAAAATTGAGAAAGGGCTTCTCAATTTCCCAGGCCAGGAGAAAGCTGTCCTTACCAATGTCACCAGCCCATGCTCTTACCACGAGTCATGCAAGACACTGTGAACCTCTCAAGTATTACTTTTCTCACATTGAAAAGAAAAATGCAGCCGGGTGTGGTGGCACACACCTGTAATTCCAGAACTTGGGAGGCTGAGACAGGAGGATTGCAGGTTCTAGGATAGCCTCAGCAATGTAGCAAGACCCTCAGCAACCTAGTGAGACTGTTTCAAAACAAAAAATAAAATAGTTTGGGGGGTGTAGCCCAGAGGTAGAATGCCCCTGAGTTCAATCACTAGCATTACAAAAACAAAAACAAAAAGTAAATTAAATTTAATTAAAAAAAAAAAACAAAAATGCCATTCCCATTGTACATTTAAGTTTTTTTTTTTTTTTAAATAAATGATAGCACCTAATGCCATATCTGGAATACAGTGACTTCATAGTGACACTAGCTTCCTACTCCAGTTGCAACCAGAGTGCTCTCTCCCCAGCTGCCCACACAACTAAACTGCAATCACACTTGATCTTGTAAGAAATTCTATTATTCTATGTCTCAAATCAGCATTGGCTGTTACCAGGAGGGAAATCCAATCCTTTTTTGTTAACTTCTGGAAGGTATCTCTTGCCATTTGTAAGTCCACGTCAATGGAAATGGTTTCTCCAGTTCCTCTTTAAATAGAAGAAATGTAAAAAAGCACGTAAACAGATGGAAAGGGATATTTCTAAACTTTGTATGTCATTATTTGTTGTTTTAGCCTATGACATATAAGATACAGACACTTAAAGCTTAAATCCTTTCAAAACAATCCATTTACTTGACGTAATAAAAACCTTTTATGTTCTCCTGGTTAAAAGGAAGTCACGGTTCATTATTTCTTTCATAGTTACATCAAGTTTGGGCTGCAGTATCAGCAAAATTTTTATTATTGTTGCAATGCTGGGGATTGAACCAAAGGCCTCAAGCACACTGGGCAAGCATTCTACCACTGAGCTACACCTCCAGCCCAGGGAAGCATTTATATGTTGAGTTTGAGAACTGAAACCATCTATCCCACACTCTGTTTACAAATTGAGAACTGAAGCTACCTACCACCCACATACACTACCATTCCTATTTAAATAACTTCGCAATTCCACTATTTTCATTAGCAGTGGACTAACGAAAGAGTAGTGACTGCTATTCCAGGAGACTCTTGCCCAGGTGAATGGCTTGACTGTTCATCAGAGACACTTCCTGAAAGATCCATTAACTCTTCACTGGAAAGACATGCAGCTTGGACCTTAAGATTCTTTGACTCTCTTACGTCAAAATCCTTGCCTTGCTGTTTCCATCCATCCTGGATCCCTGCATATCTACTCAGGCCTCATCGCACCCCTCTGCTCCCACACTGAAACACTGTCCAGGTGTAGTGTCTTATCTACAGGTTGTTTTGGTGATACTTGAAAAGCTAGCATTCAACAAGTCAAATAGATTGGGTTTTTTGTTTTTTCAAAATAATGCTTATTAAGAAACATTTTATGCTAGCTGGATTAACTGATCAGTAGTCATAGGAGCTGGGTATGGCAGCACAGGCCTGCAATCCCAGCTATTTATGGGAGGAGGCAGGAGAATCACAAATTCGAGGCCAGCCTCGGCAACTTAGCGAGACCGTGTCTCAAAATAAAAACTATACATATATAAATGCATTTTATATGCTATTAATATATATTATTTATTTATACACATATGTGTGCATATATATATACATAGTCTAGCTCATATATGTGCATGCATATATATATCTATGAGCTCATATATATATATATGGGCTAGACTATTTATATAAGTTCTAACTGTAAATTTTTCCTTAAAATACTTTCTCCTTTGTAGCCTTTGGCATCTTAAGAGTTCATCACTCCCAGGAGGTGGGCATGAGTACTTTTCCACTTTGGAAAGAAAACACTGCAGGGAGGGAAGAGATCCCCTCTATCTCACCCCCACCCCAGTTCTTTATGTGGGCTCTTTGGCTGGAGCCAGGAATTAAATTAACATATAGCAGACTAACAGGAGAAAAGCACAGAAACTTTATTCAGTTTACATATACCTGGAGGTCTTCACAAGAGACTGAAGGCTCTAAAAATTACCAGAGTCTGATGCATTTATACTTTTTAGATAAAAACAGTAAATTTGTGAAGGAATGACAAAATGACTGACTCTCTGGTCTAGGGTGGTAAATTCTAGGGATATCACTGAGAGATACACATGGGGCAAGAACAAGTGGAAGATGAGAAGTACTTTACTTATTCAGGTCCATTGTAGCTCTATTACAAGACTCTGGTGGTTAAGGCTAATTTTTTTTAACCTCAGATCAGGGAGGATATCTTTCCCCTAAAAGTCTTTATGGTTTGCAGCATGTAGGAAAAGATAGGCCAGATGACTTTTTCAGAAGTTATAGTTCCTCAGATAATTTCAGCTTGAAATAATCAATATACCAATTTGGCATATTTTGAGCTGGCACATCCTTAACTCTTTCAATATCATTATTCTTTAATTGAATCCAGGAGAATTCTACCTCTGAACTATACTCCCAGTTCTTTTCAAATTTTTTGTTTTGAAACAGGATCTTGTTCTGTTGCTGAGAGTCTCACTAAATTGCTGAAGCTGACCTCGAATCTGTGATTCTCCTATCTCAGCCTCCCAAGTACTGAGATTATGGGCATGTACCACCACACCTGGCTTTCTTCAGTATTCTAAATGTAGGAAAGATTCTGCTCTGTGCGGTGAGCATGAAACTGGGGCCAGAGTGAAGAAGAAAGAGGGCATTTTGTCTGGAGAATCCCTCCCTTCCTGTCTGGGAGAGACGGATGGTTGAGGGAGAAGAGAGAAGCAGTGTCCAAATTTCTCTTCTGCCTGTGGCTGAGATAAATACACATGAATGGGGATGCTTTTTGTATTCTAGAAAGATAGCACCTCAGGAGCTGCCAGCAGGAAGCCAGGACATTTAGCTTTCCTGGGCTTGTCTCTTCCCAGGTGACACCATTGAGACCCAACACTTCTAGTACCCCAAGCTGACTCAGAATGCGGCTGGTTAAGTACCAAGGGGACTGCCAGGGGTGGTGTAGGGGCATGGAACAGTAGTTAAGTCAGTACGACCTAGCTTCCCGGAGGGGATACAACATGTGTCCTCCCTTCTGAACCAGTGAGCCAAGTTAACAAGGGACAGGATATGGACAGATAGAGAAGAGCCAGAATGACTTATACAAGCTACAGAGAGATCAGCAGGGTGCCGTCCTCCAGAGGAGGCAGAGGCAGCCTAGGTCCCTTCATATTGGCATTCTTCTAGCTTTTCCCTTTCATAGCCAGGACCACATGGCGAACTCAAAGGAAAAGGCAGAAATAGAAAAGTCCAAATACTGAGCATTGAAGGAATTGTTTAAACTACTGGAATCAGGCTAAGTGTTAAACCAAATAGGAGAGGAATTGGGTTTTCCTCAATAGCAATGAGTTACAAGCAAAATAAATTAGATCTATTTTCTTCAATGACCTGACATGGTAAGAACTGTAAAGTGGATTCTTGCTTTCTAGGTACTAAAGCAATGCTAGATTTAGGTGATCAGGTTGTAGATACGAAGACCCTGAAAAACTACTGTGCCTTCTAATTGGATAATAGAGAAAAGCAGTGTGGAGGAAATAAGTGATGTTAACTAAGAATGATAACTTATAGAGGTCTAGGGGATTGCTCTAGAAAATGGAAGAATTCTATAACAACCTGTGGAGTTCTCTATGTTGAACTCTGTGCATTGATAATAATATTCACACATTAAACTGACTGTAAACATTTCATTTTGAATATTCCTCAGTGCTTTAAATGAAGGTAAACCTCAAAGAAGTGTTACCTTGCCAGATATGGTGGCACACGTTTGTAATCCCAGTACTTGGGAGGCTGAGACCAGAGGATCCGGGTTCGCGGCCAGACTCAGCTACTTAGTGAGGCTCTCTGCAACTTAGTGAGACCCTGTTTCAAAATAAAGAATAAAAAATGGGACTGGGGGTATAGCTTGGAGGTAGAATGCCCCTGAGTTCAATCCTCAGTACCACAAAAAAAAAAAAAAAAAAAAAGAAGTGTTACCTTTTCTTCAAAAAGCTTGCAGTCAGACAAGCAGGAGATGAAAATATCATTCTAATTTCACTGCAAAAGTAATAAAAATGGTTAGGTCACAATATACAGTAAAGCATGCCTCTTTCATCTCATGTCTAAATAAATAACTGATGTCATGGGATCATTATTACTATTGGGGGGGGTACTAGGATTAAACCCAGGGGCATTCTACCTCTGAACTACACCCCTACCTCTTTTTATTTTTTGTTTTAAAACAGGGTCTCGCTAAGTTGCTGAGGGTCTAAGTTGCTGAGGCTGGCCTCGAAACTGTGATCCTTCTTTCTCAGTCTCCTAAGTACTGGGATTATAAGCATGCACTACTGCATCTAGCTGGTATCATTATTAATGAAAATATTCTCTTAAAAAATCCTAAGTTCTGGGTATCCTACTTTGTGCATATGATTACTACATCTCATCAAAACTCTTTATAATTGATTTGCTCCAGTCATATATATCTGAATAAAATCGATCATTCTGAAGACCTAAATTGCCAATCTCCAGAGAGTAAACTATGAAGATATGAAAACAGTCAAATTTCCTGGAGACATTATGAGTTTTTTGGGGTTTTTTTTTTTGAGTATTGGGGATTGAACATAGAGGCATTCTACCTCTGAGCTACGTCCCCAACTCTATTTTATTTTTAAACAGGATCTCTTTAAGTTGCAGAGGGTCTCACTCAGTTGCTGAGGCTGGCTGCAAAACTGCAATCTTCCTGTCTTAGCTTCTCGAGTACTGGGGTGGCAGGTGTGTGCAACCATACTCAGCTTGTGAGCTTTTATTTATTTATTTATTGTTTTGTGGTACTGGGGATTGAACTCAGGGGCATTCTACTTCAAGCTACACCCCCAGTCCTATTTTCAATCTTTATTTTGAAACAGGGTCTCACTAAGTTGCGGAGTGTCTCACTAGGTAGCTGGGGCTGGCCTCGAACTCGGATCCTCTGGTCTCAGCCAAATGCTGGGATGACAAGCGTGCGCCACCACGTCTGGTGCTTGTGAGCTTTTTTGATTCATTCCTGCATCTCCTTCAACTAGCAAGTTGCCTGGGATATTGTGTATTCTCAATATATTTCTTATTTATGTTGAATGGAAGATAAACAACTGAGTACATCAACGGCTGGCTGTTCGAACTAAGAAGTGACAGAAGAGAATCATGGTCAAGATGCAAATAAACGCCTTCACAACAAAGCCAAGCCCTCTTTCTGCTTTCGGGGACAAACTGACCAGCACTTCAGAAACAGATAAAGGTGGTTTATAATTTATCAGACAAAGTCACCTTTCCACCACTTCGTATTCACTGCTTCCTTTTTCCAGTGTTATCCATTTGTCGACCAGGGACTGATTAATTCGGCTTATTTCTGGCAAAGTTTTCTTGGAAACACTTGAGGAACCAGTATCCTTTGAGGAAGAAAAAAACATGAGTGATCAAGAAATCACACACACACACACACACACTGATCAATAAACAATACAGCCAAGCACCCAGTACACATGGTGGACAGGCCCGGGCCTCTCAGGTGGGCGCTCGGAGGGCAGAGCTTTGGCATCGGACCTCCTGGTTGCTCCACTTCCTGACCAGGGTCACTTTGCTGGGTTGGAGCCTCAGTTTCATCATTTTTTAAAAATGGGATAATATAGCCAGGCGTGGTGGCGCACGCTTGTAATCCCAGCATTTAGGAAGTGAGACCGGAGGATCTGGGTTCGCGACCAGCCTCAGCTACCTAGTGAGGCACTCCGCAACTTAGTGAGATCCTGTTTCAAAATAAAGAATAAAAACTAGGGCTGGGGGTGTAGCTCGGAGGTAGAATGCCCCTGAGTTCAATCCCCAGTACCACACAAAAAAAAAAAAAAAAAAAAAGGGAAAAGAATTGAAAACAGAGATTCAAACTGATACTTGTCAATCAATTTTCATTGCTGCATTGTTGATAATAGTCAAAAGATGGAAATAATCCAGTGTTCATCAACAGATGAAAGTATAAAAACGTGGTATATACATGCAGTGGAATATTATTCAACCTTAAAAAGTAATAATATTCTAACATAAGCTACAAAACGGATAAACTTAGAAACCATGCTAAGTAAAATAAGACAGAAAACAACAAATACTGTCTGATTCCACTTGCATGCAGTATCTAGAACAGGCAAATTTATAAGGACAGTAAGAAGAAGTTACCCATAGCTGAGGGGAGGGGGAATGAGAAGTTGTTATTTAAGGCAGAGTTTCTGTTTGGGGTGATGAAAGTTTTGGAGATGGCTAGTAGTGATAGTTGTACATTGTGGATGCAGTTAATGCCACAAAACTGTATACTTAAAAATGATAAATATGGCAATTTTTAACATATATTATGTATATTTTACCACAATAAAAATGAATTAACAATACCTGCTTCTCTGGGCTTTTGTTAAGATTAAATGGTGTAAGGTGTACAACACCTTAGAATTATAGTACTCACTCAATAATTACTTTCCTTGTTCCCTTTCATCACTCCCAGATTTTTACTTTTATATTGTAATTCTTCACCTTTAGTGTGCCTCTGGATCACCTGGTGAGTGAGTCTGGTGGGCATAAATGCTCTACTATAAATTATACCTCTGTCTCTGCTAAACGATGAGATTCGGCACCACTTTTGTTTAATGCTCAAATAAAGACTTCTTTTTTGGTGGTGGTGGTGGCAGTGGTACTGGGGATAGAACCCAGGAGCACTCTACCTCTGAGATACACTTTCAGCCCTATTTTATTATTATTTTAAAACAGGGTCTTACTAAGTTGCTGCAAGCCTCGCTAAATCGCTGAGCTTGGCTAAGAACCTGCCATTTTCCTATCTCAGCCTTCTAAGTACTGGGATTACAAGCATACACCTGGCTCCAGCTTTGTTTTTTCTTGTTTGTTTGTTTGTTTGTTTTTTGTGGTACTGGGGATTGAACCCAGGGGCATTCTACCTCCGAGCTATACCCCCAGCCCTATTGTTTTTTTGAAGATTTTATAGTTCTTTATTAGAGACTGATACTTACAAATCAAGTAATTATACTGTGTCCCATTTACATGCTCTGATAAACTCTTTATTGTGGCAGAATTATTTTGCACTAACCCAAATTCTCTTACTACGCAGCCCTATTTTTTAGTCTTTATGTTGAAAGCGGTCTCACTAAGTTGCAGAGTGCCTCACCAGGTAGCTGAGGCTGGCTGCGAACCCGGATCCTCTGGTCTCAGCCTCCCAAATGCTGGGATTACAAACGTGCGCCATCACGCCCGGCTTCAGCCTTATGTTTTTTATTTTGAAAGAGGGTCTCACTAAGTTGCTGAGAGTCTCACTAAATTGCTGAGGCTGGCTGAAAACTTGAGTCTCCTGTCTCAGCCTCCCAAATACTGGTATTATAGGCATGCACCACTACGCCCAGCTTAATTTCTCAATTCTTAATCCTACCTACTCTGTTTTTCTCTGCTCTATCTCCTCAGCTACCCATGCCCTGGGTCAGGGTTTCTAACTGATATACTTGATACAGATGATTCAAGGTTGTGAAAGGCTGTCCTGTATGCTGTAGGGTATTTAGTAGCATCCTTAGCTCCTACCCACTAGATGGCAGTAGGAGCCACTCTTAACCCCAACCCCCCAACCCTCACCCCTTCCCCCAGTCATGACAACCTAAAATATATCTGGAAGCCGGGTGTGGTGGCGCAGGCTTGTAATCCCAGTACTTGGGAGGCTGACACTGGAGGATCCGGGTTTGCAGCTAGCCTCAGCTACTTAGTGAGGCCCTCCACAACTTAGTGAGACCCTGTTTCAAAATAAAGAATAAAAAATAGGGCTGGGGGTGTAGCTCGAGGTAGAATGCCACTCCTGACATCCTCCCCAAGCTCTCAATTTGGATATCTAACTAAGCCTTCGAAGCTCCTCTCCAAGGACATTTCAGACAGACACCACGGCACATGACTGGCTTCATCCATATACCTCTCCATCCTTTCTTAGCGTGTTCTACCTCATGGCCTGCTCTCTGCCACACACCAAACTTATTCCTACCCCAGGGGGTATTCAACCTCTGAGCTATACCCCAATCCTATTTTATTTTGAAACAGGTTCAAGTTGCTGAGGGCCTTGCTAAATTGCTGAGGCTGGCTTTGAACCTGCCTCCTGTTTCAGCCTCCCAAGTACTGGGATTATAGGTGTGTGCCACCACGTCCAGCTCAACCCCGGGGCCTTTCTATTTCTATGTACATACAGTTCCTCTTTCTCTTTCAGCTTCTCTTCTTCCCTCCCTCCCTCCCTTTCTCCCTCCCTTCCTCCCTCCCTCCCTTCCTCTTTGTGCTGGGGATTGAATCCAGGGACATTCTACATCCCAGCTACATCCCCATTCCTATTATATTTTTTATTTGGAAACAGGGCCTTACTAAGTTGCTGAGGTGGGCCTTGAACCTGCAATCCACCTGTCTCAACCTCCCTAGTACTGGGATCACAGGTATGTGCCACCATGCCTGGCCAATGCTCTTTCTTTGATTTAGTTTTTCCATCTGTTGAATGGAACAAATAATACCAGCTGAAGGTAATATGAGCATTAAATATTAAATACACAGAGGACTTTGGTGTCTGATACATAACGGCAATTAATATTAGTCATTATTGTTATTACCATTTTTAATATTATTGCTGATATAAGTTAGTATAAAGGCAGTAAATTTGAGTTTAGGGGTCACCTTTGCTAGGAAGTTTGACAAATACGGAAGTGAGAATTATAGAATATTTTTTTCAAAAGCATCCTAACAGAGAACCTTATTATTTTAGTAAGAAATCTGAATATATCTGAATAATACAATGTCTCAAATACTGCTCTGAAATCTAGAGGAAAAAATAATTTCTAAAAGAAACAGAAAGTGTATTAGATACCTGATGAGTTGTCACGAAGTTGGCATATGTTCCAGCAAAAATGTGTTTGACTTGAATATCCACAAGGTCTAAAAGAAAGTCAGAAATCCATGCCTAGAGTTGTTGGCAGTAAAACATAAATCTGATGTATATCCAAGCTAAATTTACTCATTTACTGACAATTAATACTCTTTTAAATTTCAAGTACAAACAGTATAAAAGATTAATTATTTTGTGTGTGGTACTGGGGATTGAACCCAGAAGGCCTTGCTAAATTGCTGAGGTTGGCCTTGAACCTGCGGTCCTTTTGTCTCAGCCCCCCCAAGTACTGGGATCACAAGTGTGTGCCACCACACCTGGCTAAATGTCTTATATTCACTTAATTAAAAATTTAAGTTTTCCAGGCACTTATATAAAGCATCCAAGTTGATGTGCTTTGGAAGAAAATGATGAAATATATCAAAGTGTATTGTTCTGATACTTAAGTAACCAAATTGGGATTTTCTTTTCTGGTACCTTAATTTTTAGGAATGATTACCAATTACTCCAAGAATCACTGCATAGCTAAGAAAATACACAAATTTAAAATAAAACTAAAGGTACTTGAGAAACCATAGTTCTATGGACTTTTTTTTGAAAGGAAGCTGAATAATATTTCTCCTTCAGTGGCATTGATTAACACAAAATCATAAATTAGTGGGACCATTCATACCATCAGCAGAAATCAGGCAGCTAATGTCAAAGTTCTCTGTTGGGGCCTCCGGATGAGTTGGGCTGCGTGTGCAACTTGGTCCACAACCAAAAGATACCACCTGACCAGTGGTGTAGACATATGCAAGGGTGTGATAACTACAGGAGAGAATATACTATCATGAAGACCCAGGCACTCATGGTTTTTTTTTTTTTTTTTTTTTGAGAAAGATGATGTATTTTAACATAATAAAACAGATTTGCCTTTACTAAGTAAGTACCTAGTTCCCTTATCACAGTGTCGGTGTTAGAGGGCACCAGATGATGTGGCTAAACAGATGATGAGTGAGCATTAATTGGTTACTACCATTAAAGACAGACTGTTACTGAGAGGACTTTACTGTGGTTTCTATCATTTGTGGTTTGAATGCAAGCATTTTTTTTTTTTAATGAAATGGGTCAGATACTTAAGTATTCAAAGATGCCCCCATAATTAGGTTATGAAAAACTACAAATACATATAATATACATCATGTTTTATATGTGTGAGATTAATTTTGTTTTATCAACTCAAATGGCCAAGCATCACTATTTTTGTTATCAGCTGACCCACCACCTTCCAGCTCCTAGTGAGGCAGGCTATTAGAAGAAAACATCTCATCATTTCTTATTAAGTAATTAAACATCCAGGATAAAGATGAAAAAACTGAAACATTAAACCGCCTTTGAAATAAGTACATTTTCAGGAGAAAAATGCTCTATTAAAAAGAGCAATTGCATATTTTAGAGTCTTAAGTTTTGATGAAATTCTGTATGAATTGCTTCTAAGTTATAAAGTGTAATATTTTCTATCCACCCATTCTTTAAAAGATAGCCTATTACCTTCCACAATCTATCTGTGAAACCAAACCATCGATTCTTTCCACAAGTTGTGGGCCTCTTGTCTTGGCTGTGGGGCTGTGGCCCAGCTGCCCAGAGCTGTTGTTTCCAAATGTGAATACTTGCCCATCCTGTTGAAATAGGAGCCAGATTAATTTCATGTTTAATAAAGTAACTAGAAGCCTGCAGATTAAGCATCGAAAGAGTTTACATGAAAACCTAGCATGTGAGAGACCCTGGGCTCAATCCCCAGCACTAAAAAAAAAAATATATATATATATATGTGTGTGTGTGTGTGTGTGTGTGTGTGTGTGTGTGTGTGTGTAAAGTAAATAAATAAATATCATTTGGGGCATGCAATTTTCAAAAAATTCAATTATACAAATAAGTTTGGCTTTGGAAACAATCCATCCCATGAAGTATATTACGGTCAGAATAAAAAGTTGATGAAAACATTCATGAAATAGGTCACAACTGTGCTGAGCAAGAAATGGAACAAAGTATGTTCTTGTCTGTGAAGTGGGCTATTGAAAACTAAATAAAATTTACTTTGTAGTTTTCATGATAATTTGTTTCTGAAGAACTACATCATATATAAATAACTGCTGAAATAATTAGCTCTTGCATTAATCTAATTAAGTACCTGTACATATTTCCTAAAGTTGAAATTAGCTTTTATTATGAGATCTTAAAAATCTCACGATTTATATTTGATTCACTTCTCTTGAGATATTTGCCCACTGAATAGATATGTCTAGTTATTGATATACATTTTATGCTATATAGTCTAAACATTTACATCTCCTTGAAATTTATATGCTAAAATCCTAACCCTCAGTGCAACAGTATTAGAAAACGGGACTTTTGGTAGAAAGGTCATGAGGACAGAATTGTCACAAATAAGATTAGTCACTTTATGAAAGAAGACTCCCAGAGAGAGATTCCTTGCCTCTCCCCCTATGTGAGCCACAGCAAAAATTTGATTGACTGTGAGCCAAAAAGTTGACCTTCATTAGACATGAATTTGGTGGCACTTTGATCTCAGATTTCCGAGTTTCCAGAACTGTGAGAAATAAGTTTCTGTTGTTTATAAGCCACACAGTCTAAGAGTAGTTAGTAGCAGCCCCAATGGCTTCAATTCCTTGTTTTCAACAACAATTAACACATCTTCCTTGTTAACATTACTCTGGGATTTTAAAAATAGCAACACATTTTGGATTACCTGAGTAAGCACTGCAGTGTGCTCATAACCACAACTGATGTAAATCACACCTAGATTCTTCAGGGCACCAATTGATCGAGGCTTGTAAGTTTCCACTGTTGAAAGAAAGCAGAATTTCTAGAGTATGAGAAACAGGCTGAGAATTTCATGAGGTTTTATATTTTATACCTTTTGTGTTTTATCATCTTAAAATTCATTAAGATAACCTTAAAATGTGCACAATCAGAAGTACAAAACAGAAAGAAATTCTGCTTGTGTGTGTGGTGGGGACACCTGTCCTTCTAGCATTTATTTCTGGAAGCTGTTTAACCTTATGGAAAGCCTGGGGCTATTGATCTAGAAAGCTAAGCTTTAAGACTCACTTCTAATAATATTGCCATGATGTTGCATTCATTTTCATCTCGGTGTAGGCGCTCTGCAAACAGGTAATAATAACCGAGGTAAAAAGAGAACCTGTCTCATGTTGAGAGTGTTAAATAAAATGGGATGCAAGTGCTTGGCACAGTACTGGCACATGATGGGTGCTACACATTAGTTGAATGCAAAGAATTGGACAGGGAGAACAGGGTTCTTGGAGGAGACTTCTTGGCGTGTTTTGCTTTTAGAGGAACTGATTGTTTAGAGGAGTTTTGTTTAGAAGAATTGGTCATTTCTTCCAAACAAGTAGTCTTTTTTTTTTTTTTTTGCGGTACTGGAGATTGAACTCAGGGGCATTCTACCTCCCAGCTACACCCCAAGTCCTATTGTTTATTCTTTATTTTGAAACAGGGTCTCACTAAGTTGCGGAGTGCCTCACTAGGTAGCTGAGGCTGGCTGTGAACCCGGAGCCTCCGGTCTCAGCCTCCCAAATGCTGGGATTACAAGCGTGCGCCACCACGCCCGGCTCACAAGTAGTCTTCTAATTCAGTGGTTTCCAAACTTTGCTACACATTGGGATAGTTAACAATGACAGAAGCCTGGCTTTCCCCTGACATTCTGATTTAATTGGTATGAGGTTCAACCTGGGCATCAAGGTGTGTGTGTGTGTGTGTGTGTGTGTGTGTGTGTGTGGTATTGGAGATTGAACCAAGAGGCATTCTACCTCTGAGCTACAACCCCGTCCCTTTTTATTTTTTTTGTTTTGAAATAGGGTCTTGCTATGTTGCTGAGGCTATCCTCGAACCTGTGATCCTCCTATTTATTTCAGCCTCCCAAGTACTAGGATTACAAGCGTGCACCACCACACCCAGTTTTGTTTTGTTTCGTGGTACTGGGAATTGAACCCAAGGACATTCTACCTATGAGCTTACACCCCAAGTTCTTTTTATTTTTTGTTTTGAAACAGGGTCTCATTACATTGCTGAGAGTCTTGCTAAATTGCTGAGTCTTGGACCTGCAATCTTCCTGTCTCAGCTGCTCAAGTATGCCACCATGTCAGGCTGGCATCAAAAATTTTAAAGACAATCCTATGATGGTGAGAATAATGAATGGTCTTCCAAAGAATAATGGCCTCCCAGAGCCAAGAATATGTTAACTTCCAAAGAGGAGTTAAGGAAGCATCTAGCTTTGCTGAGCTAGACGTGGTGGCAAATGCCTGTAATTCCAGTACTTGGGAGGCTGAGACAGGAGGATCTCAGGTTTGAAGATAGCCTCAGCAATGTAGTGAGACTCAGCAACCTAGTGAAACCCTGTTTCAAAACAACAACAATAAAAAAGAGCTGGAGATATAGCTTGGAGGTAGAATGCTTCTGGATCCAATTCCTTGTGATTACACTGGGCCCACCTGGATAATCTTCTTGTTTGAAATCAGTCGATTAGCAATGTTAATTCTTTCTTTTCCTTTTTTTTTTTTTTTTTTTTGGTTACTGGGAGTTGGGCCCAGGGATATTATCCTCCAAATAGAATATCATTTTATTTTATTTTATTTGTGGTACTCAGAAATGAGTCCAGGGGCATTCTACCTCTGAGCTGTACCCCCAGCCCTACTTTATTTTTTATTTTGAAACAGGGCCTTGCTAGGTTGCTAAGAGTCTCGTTATATTGCTGAGGCTATCCTACAACCTGCGATCCTCTTGTCTCAGCTGCCCAAGTACTGGAATTACAAGTGTGCACCACTACACCTGGCTAGGTTCTTTAACTGAGGAAGAAGGAGGCAGAGGAGTCAATCTCAGAGTAATGTGATTTAAGGAAAACTTCATCAGCCATTGCTAGCGTGGGAGAGGAAAGAGGCTGAGTTAAGGCAGGTGTCCTCTAGAAAATGGAAAAGGTGAGAAAGTGGGTTCTCTTGCTCCGGCGCCTCCAGAAGAGAAGGCAGCACCCCCTCCCCCCTGAATTCTGAATACCTTGACTTTAACCCAGTGAGACTCAGTCAGACTTCTGACCTCTAAAACTGTAAGGCAATAAATATACATATGAGGCCTGGGAATATAGCTCAGTAGTAAAGCACTTGCCTGGCATGTGTAAGGCCCTGCACCACAAAGGAAAAAAAAAAATCAGGAATAAATTTGTGTTGTTTTAGCCGGCATGGTGGTACACGCTTGTAATCCCAGCATTCGGGAGGCTGAGACCAGAGGATCCAGGCTCGCAGCCAGCCTCAGCTATCTAGTGAGACACTCTACAACTTAATGAAACCCTGTTTCAAAATAAAGAATAGAAAATAGGGCTGGGGGTATAGCCTGGAGGTAGAATGCCCCTGAGTTCAATTCACCGTACCACAAAAAAAAAAAAAAAAAAAAATTGTGTCGTTTTAAGGCACTAGGTTTGTGGAAGTTTCAGCAGCAACAGGAAACTAATATAGCTACCCAAGGAATTTTAATGTGTGATATAGTTTGGGAACCACTGTTTTCACGTTGAGTCTGCTCTTTGCTGGGCTGGTCTTCCAGCTAGAAAGAAGAACAATTTACCGCAAGAAGATAAGACTGTCTCCTTACCTGGGATATTATTCCCGGTGAGGGCCAGCTGCCCAGAATTGTTGTTTCCCCAGCCAAAGGAAGTCCCATTGACAGACAGGGCAAAGCTGTGCGCCCCTCCTGCAGCCACCTGAGCCATGGGGATGCCGTCCAAGGACTTTACCGGCTGTGGGCTGGCTTGGGAGGGGAGCTCCTTTCCCAGGCCCAGCTGACCATGGCTGTTCTTCCCCCATGAAAACACTTGGCTATCTACAAAAATAAAGAAGAGAAATTCAGAATTGCATGCACATTGTAATACCAAACTCAAGTAGAAATTACTACCTTAATTCTTTTTTCAGCTTTGTTGACTTAAAGTTAAAATGACATGTAGTTAAGGTATTTAACATGATGTTTTAGTACACAGACATATATAGTAAAATGAATGCCACAATAACATAATTAACATATTAATCACCTAATATCATAACTTTTTTGTGTGTGATGAGAATACCTAACATCTATTCTCTGGGCTGGGGAGTGGAAAAAAATCTACTCTCAGCAGATTTCAAGTATGTGATTCAGTATTATTAACTACAGTCACATCGCTATACATCAGGTCTCCAGAATGTATTCAGCTTATAACTGAAAGCTGATACCCTTTGACCAACAGTTCTCATTGCTCCCTTCCTGAACCTTTGGCAACCACCATTCTACTCTCTGATTCTATGAATTCAGCTTTCTTAGATCCCATGTGAAAGTGAGGTCATGCAGTGCTCTGGTTTGGAGCTGGAATGTCCCTCAAAAGCTTGTGTGTTGAAAGCTTGTGTGCTGCCCCCGAGCAGCAAGATTCAGAGGTGGGGTATGGCTGGAAGAGATGGGTCACTGGGAACGTGGCTTGAGGATTCTATTCTGTCTGTCCCTTGCTGTTTCCCGTCTGTCTCTGTCTCTGCTTCCCACTGCCATGAACTGAGCAGTTTTCCTCTCTCATGCCTTTCTGTCATGATGTTCTTTTTTTTAATTTTTATTTTTTTGTGGTACTGGGGATTGAACCTAGAGGCATTTTACCTCCAAGCTATATCTCCAGCACTTTAAAAAATGTATATGTTGAAACAGGATCTCACTAAGTTGTAGAGGGCCTCACTCAGTTGCTGAGGCTGTCCTTGAACCTGCGATCCTCCTGTCTCAGCCTCCCAAATACTGGGATTACTAGCATGTACCACCATACCCAGTCCTACAAATCTTTAAGAAAAAAATAAAACATAAAGAAGAAATAGGATTCAAGTATTCTGACAAAAGGCAAGAGAGGTGCCCAAGGTGACTTTCAAGAGTCCCTTCAATATCCACTTTTCTCCCCTACAGTTAAAAGTAGCTGTGTTCTTTCAGTTGCTCAGGACCTGCTCATCATCCTGGGATCACCATTAACTTCTCTCTTCCACACTCTTCAACTTCTATCTTCAAACTCTATCCAGAATCCAACCATTTCTCATCTCTCCACTGTCACCACCTTAGCCAAGCCACCATCATTTCTGTCCTGAAAACTATAATAATCTCAGGCTGGTCTCCTGGATTCCCCTTGGCCCCTTGGCAGTCTGTTGTGCACAGAGCAGCCAGAGCGATCTTTTAAAACATAAGTCCAGGGCTGGGGGTGTAGCTCAGTAGTAGGACAATTGCCAAGCATGAGTGAGGCCATGGGTTCAGGACCCAGCACCGCAAAAAGTAACTACAAATCCAGTCGACCTCTCCTGAAGGTTGTTATCTTGCTTAATAAAGGGCCAATTCTTAAACCAGGCTCACAAGCCCCACATCATCGGCACTCCCCACCACCACTTCTTGGACCTCGTCTCTGCCTTGTTCCCTCCTCCGCACACACTTAGCTGTTCCGTGAGCACACTGCAGAGCACACCCCGCACACGGCCTGTGCATCTGGAGGATTCTTCCATGGTTATCATCATGTCTCCCTCCCTCTCTACTTTTTGGTCTCTGTTTATGTCACTTCCTAAGAGGCATCGTCTCTGATTTTTTTACAAAGTAGAAAAACTTTTTCCCTCCACCCAAGTATCACTCCTGAGCCTCTTACCCTGCTTCACTTTACTTTTCTTCATACTCTGTCTCCCTATTTTATTATGCCTGGAATACAAGCCCCATGAAATCAGGGTCCTCGGTTTGTTCACTGCCATCCTCTTTGCCTGGAACCTGTAGGCACTCAATAGATACCCTGTGGAAAGACTGGGGAGGGGGTGAGGAGGACACCAACATGTTATGTTGTATTTGATTAGAGATGGATGATTTACATGAGGTAAAAAAATCAAGCACTTCTAATACCTAAAGTGCTGGGCCTTGAGCATGGCTCGGCATTGCTGGAACCCTGCAAGGCAGGCGATTCCAAAAGAAGGAATGCATGGCATTTCCCACTTTGCATTATTATATTCTGGAAATTTGGGGTGCTTTGGGTTTTGCTTTTACATTAATTATAAGAAAAAATTTCCTAGAGACACAGGATGGCTAAACGGATTGTGATTCCTTAATGTTAGCTGAAAAGAACAATGCCTCAGCTCGTATCAGAGATATTCATTAACCTTCTACAAACATCAGGAATTGAACTTTGCAAGCTTAGCTACAAACCAAAAGAACTTAGGTCTATTATTTTTTATCTGTGAGTAAAGAAAGCTTTAAAACAGATAGTTTCTCTCTCTCTCTCTGAAACACCTCCCCCTTGTCTTCACCACTTCTTAACTACTTTCTAGCTGCCTGACAGGAGCTGAGCAAATAGTGAAGATTTAATCTAATGAATAGAGTTTCCTCTCCATCATTAACCTTTAACACTGTTTTTGTACTAAAAGAATTTTTATATACGTATTGTATTCTGTAACCTTTGCTGTTTTCTTACTCCCATCAAATACTATGAGAAATAGCTTTTCAGTTAAAGATGTACCCACTCAACTTTTGAAAAAACAAGTCTGTAAAAATTCCTGTTCTGTATACCTTGTTGTAAGAGATACTATAAGAAACGGCGACTGACATGAATTAAACAGATATGTTCCAACACTGCATTGCCTGTGAGCTTATTCTCCCGACCTTGTCTTGATCCCTGCCTAACAAGGGACCCCCAACCCTGTTGCCTTGAGGGCTGGCTCCCGACTAAAGACAGGCTAATATCAAATATTTTGATAGGTTATTGTATCTAACTTCTATTTTTCACTCTTCTGAAGTTGTTTCTACCTCTGAAAAGACTTTTTGAAGGCACACTGCAAAGTGTCAAGCTCTCATGGAGGTCTATTATAACTTACAGTTTCCCAAAGCAAATGCACGGAATACCTAGGCACTACACAGCCTTTGAAGTCCAGACCAATGTAAAAGACAAATGAATACCCTGAGGAAATAATCCATGTCATTTTAATAATTCAGGAAAAGGAAATTGAGGAAGGAGATGAGGGTACTATTTACTGTTTTTCCACTAGATGCTATGCATTGTACAATGTACACTGTATGCCTTCTTTCACTAGATCTTCTAAACAGCCTGTAAGTTAGGCATCAATATTCCCACAGATGAGAAAAGTGAGAATCAGCAAAGTAAAATAACTTGCCCAAGGCCAGATAGCTAGAAATCGTAGGTGGAAGAAATCACATAATAGTCATGGGATATGCCTTAGTTTCATAGTCTTATTTGATGCAGTGATTATTGGGATGTAAATAAGTATAGGCTAAATACCACTTCTTCTGTTTCTTAGTGCGTAGCTTTGTTCAAATCATTAAAAGTCTCTGAGCCTAAATTTCTTCATTTTCTAAATGAGAATATGAGTAATATCTGGCTGGTGCGCTTGTTACACAATTACTTGAAATAACACACGGAAGGCATTTAACATGGCAGCTGGTACTTAGAAGGCTACCAGTAAATGCTGGCTGCCCATAGCCACTGTGGCACAATTGCAACAATGCAAAAGACACCACCCGGGAAACACACAAATAGTACATGTCCCTTGAAGGAGATCTGGACTAACCACCCGAAATATGCCACTTTGTCATAAGGATTATTTGAGCTGAAGGCAACTGAGAATTAATAACTATAGGGAGAGTTCACCCCCCTCCTCTTATCTGCCTAAGAGCAGGGCATAGGGTTCTCTCTGTGAAGGTTTTTCTCTCTCTCTCATACTGGAGAGAGGAGAGCAATTCATCCCTGGAAGTGAAGAGTTGGTGGTAAGATGAGTCTGTATAAACAAATCTTACTAAAATAGCCCTTATCTCTCATTAGCTGCCCCTTATGTTTTCCAATCACTACCCCACAACTTATTTTCCCTTGAAGCTCAAACTCCCTTTTGTTCCTTAACGTGGCATATAAGTCCCTGAGTCTAACCATTTCTTTCAGTTTCACTTCTGCTCTGTGAACTCCTGTGCACAAAAAATATTAATAAGAATTGGGTGCCTTTTCTCTGTTAATCTGTCTTCTGTCCATTTCATCTAAATGCTCCCAGACACTGAATGTAGGAGGGCAGAATAAAAGATTTTCCTCCCCAACATTCTCCATTGAGAAATTTGGATTGAAGATGGACCAAGTGTGAGAGAAGTTAGGAGGAAAAATGTGGGGTGATGATAGTGACACCTTGACTTTTCTTTCTTTGATCTAAGTAAAGAAGACATATCACATTTTCTCTCCATTTACCAGTGTGACCACACCATTCAGCATAAAGAGCAACGGGCTGTAAATAAAGCTAAGTTCCAAGGGAACTGGCCAGTCAGGTCGCACAAGTGAGGATGGCCTTTTATGGCAAGATGTGCATTAGGCACTACTTAGGGCATAACAAGAACAAATAAATTTGAAAAGAAGAAGAAGAAGCCGGGCGCGGTGGCGCAAGCTTGTAATCCCAGCATTTGGGAGGCTGAGACCGGAGGATCCGGGTTTGCAGCCAGCCTCAGCTACCTAGTGAGGCACTCCGAAACTTAGGGAGACCGTGTTTTAAAATAAAGAATAAAAAGTATGGCTGGGGGTATAGCTCAGAGAGAGAATGCCCCTGAGTTCAATCCCCAGTACCGAAAAAAAAAAAAGAGAGAGAAGAACAATAACAACAGCAACAACAACACTTGCAACGAAACCTAAAGAATGAAACCTAAAGAGTTAAAAACTTCTCAAATGTATTAAAAATGAACTCTGAACATCAACATACACAAAAACACAGGCCAGAATTCAAAACAGTATGTACGTAAGGCAAAAGTGATTTTTATTGAACTTTAGGTTCTTATATATGTAATGATTGTTCTTTTTTTCTCACTGTCCTAGAAAAAAAATAAATTCCTTCAAACACATAGAATATAGGCTTTAGAATTTACAGATCACCCATATTTTAATTTCTAATTTAAGCTCCACAAAATAAACTCCTGGATTGAATCATACATCATAGATTCATTAAAAACCCACAATTATCATTCATATAAAAAAACTCCCTAATAACAGAAATTGAAAAAGTGCTTTTTTACCTGCTGATAATGCCAAGGAGTGATAGTGTCCACAGGAAACTTGTATTATTCTTATACCAGCCAGAGCTTTTATTTTTCTATAATAAAAATGATACAAAATTGATTAACCCTTATTTGGGGGAGTTTCCAGGTAAACTACAGATCTTTAAAAGTAAGCCTGGGTGATACATCTAGTAGAAGAAAACAATTTCATTCTATTGTATTTCTGTAGTACCTTTATTCCAAAGTCCTCAAATATTTTTTCTTTTTCTTTTTCCTTGAGGAGTGGTTTCACCAGTGTCCTGCAGACCCTACTCCTCTGTCCCATCTTGTGAGAGCACTGAGGTTCTCCCACTTTCTCTACACCTGTTATGTTTCTTCACCATCTGGGCCAGACCAGAGTCAAGGCCTACAGAATCTTCTTCCCCCACTGACTCTGCCAGGCCTGCTCTCTTGCTCTGGTTTTCCTGGATAGTATGTAGGGCCAGTATGGGGATCTCTTTTACCCATTGGTGTCATTCATGTCACTAATTAGATGACAAGGCATCTACTTTAAATGAGCTGTAGTTGCTCCTGCTGTTTGCCTGCACCTCATTGAATTTCTTCATTATGACACTCAGAGTACTGGGCAGAAATAAAATCATGTCAAATTTTTTAACATGACAGCAAAATGTACAAAAAAGTACAGAACAGATTCTAAAATAGTGTGTAAGCAAAAGTGATTTTTTTATGGGACTTTAAGATACTATATATAATGTAATAATTTTTACTCTCTACTTATTAGCCTAGGAAATATAAATTCCTTCAAATACATAAAGCACAGGCTTTAGAATTGTAGATTACCAATATCTTCACCACCTAATTTAAGCCCTATGAAATAAAGAAACCGCTGGGTTGAATTATACAAAATTTTTGTGGTTCAAAAAGAAAACTACCAGAACTAGGCACACACCTGTAATCTCAGTACTTGGGAGGTTGAGAGACAGGAGGATCATAGGTTCGAGGCCAGCCTTGGCAACTTATTGAGGCCCTCCACAACTTAGCGAGACCCTGTTTCAAAGTACAAAATAAAATGGGGCTAGGGGTGGAGTTCAGAGGTAGAATTCTTGGGTTCTATTTACAGTACTGTAGTGGATGGTGTTGATGTTGATTGATTGATTGATTAGAAGTTTTTCCCATGAATTACAATGGAGTCATAATGATTTTTTAGAGAAAATTATTATTATTAGAGAAAGAGGGCAGCTGAGGGGCCTGGGGAGAAAGAGATCTCTCCTACATGTTCTTCCACCGGCATTTTGCTTTTATTGAGAGTTTTAACCAAAACATTGTAAAAATGATTAATCACAGAAGCAGCAAAACAGTCATGGGATATTGGGGATTGAACCCAGGGGCATTCTACCTCCGAGCTCCACCCCCCAGCCCTATTTTTTATTTTTTATTTTGAAACATGGTATCCCTAAGTTGCAGAGTGCCTCACTAAGTAGCTGAGGCTGGCAGCGAACCCAGATCCTCTGGTCTCAGCCTCCCAAATGCTGGGATTACAAGCGTGTGCCACCACGCCCAGCTCCATATACATTTTGAATTTAAGACTGTAACCTAACTTGTTGGGTAAACATTTTATAATATACTTTTGTAATAAGAAACCTAGTGTCATCCACAAGTAGCTAACTTTTCAAATTATGTTCAGATAAGACAGACACAGTTGTAACCAATTAGGTAATCTCTACCTCACTTTCAGTTTCTGTATGTCATTTCCTTTTATCCTGCCCCTTTGATGAGGTGGAGCATTCTGAACACTCTGGGTCCAAACTGCTACCCAATTCTAGAATTGTAAATAAAGCCTGTTAAGATCTGCAAAACTAGATTTGTTGGCATTTTCTAACAGTTTCAAGTTTAGTGCTCATTCCTCATGCTGAATTGATGTCCTATGACCTATGGAGGTAACAAAAGGTAACTTCCTAGAATTAAATACATGCATTTGAAAATGCCCTCAGTGTGTAACTCATGAATACACAGTTCAGAGCTGACAGCTTGCCATATCACTTGTCCTGGGAAGGTGTTTTTGAGGAAACGTGATTATTTCCCCCAATTTAAAGTAAAATATCAGGACCAAGTAGCTTATTGTAGCCAAAAGGTTGTGTTAGGAAGAAAACTATTCCTCTTCCAACTTGAGTCCTATGTTAGGGGCTTGCCAATTAACTGACAATAAATAGATTAACAGGAGAAAAGACAAGATTTATATACATGTATGCTTACTATTGCTATAGTAAAGGCTTACATACTTTAGGGTTTCAATGGGAAAGTATGGAAGTTTCTTTTGGGCTTCATAATGGTAATGGTAATGTACTCACCTTCATGGCAGCTGAATTTGCAGGGTACAATTACATAGGATGGTTAATGGCAACTATATTTTTGGAAGGACCTCTTTTAGATAAAGGATGCTGAGATAAGATTTCTTTCTGCATCTTTCATAGTTAATGGTTTTATTTTAAGATAATCTTGAAGCTGGGGATGTAGCTCAGTGGTAGTGCAATGACATTAGCATGCATGAGACCCTGGGTTCAATCTACAGCCCTGTTTCCCCTGCCCCCCCCCAAAAACAATGTACTTGTTCTGGGAGTCCAAGTGGATCTCTATAGTTACATTCTAACTAAGGAGATGAAAGATCAAAGGAGCTGGGCATGGTGGTGTACGCTTATAATCTCAGAATTTGGGAGACTGAGATAAGGGGACCACAGGTTCGAGGCCAGGCTCAGCAACTTAGTGACACCATATTTCAAAAAATAAAACAAATGAAAAGGGCTGGGGGTGTACCTCAAAGGCAAAGACCCCCCTGGATTCAATCTCAAGAAAGAAAGACAGAAAGAAAGACAGAAAAAAGGGTCACATCTCATTTCACTCTGCCCTTTTCCTCCATGGGACTCTAAATAATATGTGTCCTATGTTTTTCTCTGACCTGCTTCTCTCATGACATTGTAATCCTTGAGTTTAGGGACTGTATTCATCACAGTCCCCTTTGTGTCCTGGCATCTTGCCTGATGCCTGGCACACAGTACTCAAAAAAAAAAAAAAAAAAAAAAAAAAAAAAGAAAAGAAATTGAACAAATGAAAGAGTAGCTAAAATACTTACTTAGGTGTGAAATTTATTTCCTTAAATTCTCCAGTCCCCAGCTGCCCTTCAGAACCAGCTCCCCACGCGAAGACCCTTCCTCGGTGGCAGACAGCGAGGGAGTGCTCCTTCCCGCAGCTCACTGAGTTGATGTGCAGAGTTTCCAAGGCCTGAATGGGCTCTTTAGAAAGAAAATAAAACAAAATCATTAATTTAACAAGTTCAAGACAATACTTTCCTTCTTAAAGAAGGGTCACCCAGATTCCTTGTCTCCTCGGATAGTCTTTTATATCAAAACTAAAGTCCATGCTACAGGTTGGAAGGAAATAAATTCAATGTGTGTGTTTTTGGTTTTTTGTTTTTGGTTTTTTGCCGTTGAGGATTGAACCCAGGGGCACTCTACCTCTGAGCTTCAACCTCAGCCCTTTTTTAAATTAAAAAAATTTTTTTTTTTTAATGAAACAGGGTTTCAGCTGGACGTGGTGGCTCACGCTTGTAATATCAGCATTTGGGAGGCTGAGACCGGAGGATCCAGGTTCGCAGCCAACCTCAGCTACCTAGTGAGGCACTCTGAAACTTAGTGAGACCCAGTTTCAAAAAAAAATAATAAAAAATAGGGTTGGGGGTATAGCTCAGAGGTAAAATGCCCCTGAGTTCAATCCCCAGTACTGCAAACAAAACAAAAAAACAGGGTCTCACTAAATTGCTAAGACTGGCTGCAAACTGTGATCTTCCTGTCTCAGCCTCCCAAATATTGGACTATTGAAGTGTGCCACCACGTCTGGTGAGTGTTATGACACCTCATTGCTGAGATGTTACAGTATTCTGTATTTCAATGAAAGCAAAGTGAAACCCAATTCAGAGTGATGATCAAAGCTTAGGAATGAAACTTAAGTTTAACTTATCAAAAACTACCAACTAAGCAGGGCATGATGGTGTATACCTGTAATCCTAGTAATTAGGAGGCTGAGACAGGAGGATCGCAGGTTGAAAGACAACCTCAACAACATAGAAAGACTCTCAGCAACCTAGGAAGATTGTTTCCAAATAAAAAAATAAAAAGGGCCAAGGGCATAGCTCAGAGGTAGAAAGCCCCGGGGCCCAACACTCAGTACCACACACACACACATGCACACGCACACACACACACACACACACGCACACACACACACACGGACACACACCAAAACAAAAACAAAAAACTAGAACAATACTACCAACTGACTTCCAACTAGAGACTTAAGCAATCAGAAAGTGCCAGTCAACCTCTGACTAGGAACTTTCCACTTGACAAATCATTTTCTCTGTCTGGCTTCCTCAAACGCCTTAGAAAAAGTTCCCCTTTTGAGTCCCTCAAACTTCCTCGGTCATGAATTACTAAATCTCAAGTACACTTTAAAAATGTTAATGTACCTAGGCTTATCTTTTAACAGCTGCTCAAAAGGAGGACAATGGGGAGGGGGGAATCAGTAGGGACTATGACACTTGACCAAATGCTTCTCTATGATGGCACCTGAAGAGAAGGCAGGGTCTCCTCACTCGGCTCCTCTGCCTTCCCAGAGTCCCCTGCTTAGGACAAGATTAGCAGGGAGCCTGTCTCACAGGTGTAAGGCAGATAGTGCATTCTCTTGCAATGAAGAGTAAAAAAAAAAAAAAAAGAAAAAAAAATGCTTCTCAGTTCAGATAAGGCTACATCCATACAGGCTTTTATTCCCAATGTCACTAACGTAGACGGGGAGGGAGGAGTGAGGAAGGAGAAGGGAGACAGGTATATAGAAGGATATATGCCAAGTGATGTGTGCATGTAAGTGTGTGTGTGTGTGTGTGTGTGTGTGTGTGTGTTACTGAGGATTCAACCCAGGGACATTCTATCTCTGAGCTACACCCCAGCCTTATTTTATTTTGAAACAGGGTATCACTAAGTTGTGGAGGGCCTCCATAAGTTGCTGAGGCTTGTCCTGAAACCTGTGATACTCCTGTCTCAGCTTTCCAAGTTCTGTGTGCCACTCTGAGAAGCTTTAGTTTGTATATCTTTGAATCTCACTATGATGTATAATTACATTGCAACAATAAAAGTATTAAAAAAAGAAAAAACTATGTTCCTGTGAAGCCCATAAATGTGCCTGCTCCTGATCACATTTCCATACGAGCCATTTTTTTTTTTTTTTTTTTTGGTGGTAGTGGTGGTTGTGGCGGTTGTGGTACTAGGGATTGAACCCAAGGGCATTCTACCTCTGAGCTACATACCCATCCCTCTATTATTTCAAAACAGGGTCTCACTAAATTGCAGAGGGCCTAAGTTGCTGAGGCTGGTGGCAAACCTGCAATTCTCCAACAAGCCAATTTAAACTGTTTTCCTGAAGTGTCTGTCTAAATTTTTATAGATTTAATCTGGGTGTGGTGGCATACACCTGTAGTCCCACTATTTGGGAAGCTGAGACAGGAGGATTGCAGGTTCAAGACTGACCTCAGCAATTTACAAAACCCCCTGAGCAACCTAGAAAGACCCAGTTTAAAAAAAAAAAAAAAAAGTAGCCTAGAGGTAGAATGCTCCTGGGTTCAATACCTAGTACCAAAAAAAAAAAAAAAAATCAACATATGATGAAGAGTTATTAGTCTCCTCACATTCACTTAAAAGCAGGGAAATAATTTTCCTTTTTGAAGGTGTTTCCTGCCTTGTACCAGGAAGAGTGACTTTTATCCTCTAAGACAGTGTCAGCACCAAGATGAGTTTGCAAAGACAACCTTACTAAAATAACACTTGTCTTCACTTAGAGTCACTTATATATGCACGCACACGCACACGCACACACACGGCATACTATCATGTATACTATGTCCTCCCTCCACACTGCTCTCCCCAGCCTCTGGTAATCACCATTCATTTCTCAATCTACACGGGATCGACTTTTATATTCCATATCTGAGTGAGCTCCTGTTGGGCCTGCCTTTGTGTGCCTGGTATATTAACATAATGATCTCCAGTTCCATCTGGTTGTCCTAACTAATTCTCCTATATATTTCCTAGTTCTTTCCCCACAATTTGTCATCTCTTAAAGCCATAACCACTTTTCCTTCATTATATATGGTATACAGGCTCCTGAATCTAAGTGCCTTTTTGAGTTTCATTTCTGTGAATTTCCATGCATGTAAATTACCTTTCCTGTAAAGGATAAATAGAATTATATGCTTTTTCTCCTGTTAGTTGTTCTTTGGTCAGTTAAATTGGCAGGCCCTTGGCACTGAGAAGAGAAGAAGTTTTCATTCTCCACACATCTTTTGAAATTATCCTAAACAAATAATCAGGAATATGATCAAGTATTTACTTAGAAAAATGTCAATCAATATTATTTATAAAGACTCCTAAACCGGGTGTGGTGGCACATGCTTGTAATCTTAGTACTTGGGAGGCTGAAACAGGAGGATCGTAAGTTTGAAGCCAGCCTCGGCAACTTAGTGAGGCTCTCTGCAATTTAGTGAGACCCTGTTTCTAAATAAGAAATAAAATAGGGCTGGGGGTGTAGCTCAGAGGTAGAATACCCCTGGGTTCAATCTCCCAGTACAATCACTAAATAAAATAAAGGTCCCTAATGGGAAACAGCCTAATTTCTACAAAAGGATACTAATTAAGTTGTGGTACTCTCAGAACCTGGACTGGTATGAAGCAATTCAGAATATATTTTCAAAAATTACATATGAGAAACATATTCATGATGTGTGGGGGGGTGGGAGGGACTGGAGGTTTAACCCAGGATCATTCTACCTTGGAGCTATACCCATAGCCCTATTTTTTATTTTGAAACAGGGTCTCACCAAATTGCAGAGGGCCTAAGTAGCTGAAGCTGGCTGGGAACCTGGGATCCTTCTGTCTCAGTCTCCCAAGTACTGGGATTACAATCATGCACCACCATGCCTGACTATGACATTATTATATTTGTTAAAAACACAAGTTACAGAGTTATATAAATATTACATTTGCAAACTGTGTAATGGAGTGCTTTTTACAAAGATTAAGTATGTATATAGAAAAAAATATATGGAGGAAAGGCATCAAAATATTAGGAATTGCAGGGCATGGTGGTGCATACCTGTAATCCTAGTATTTGGGAGGCTGAGACAGGAGGATGGCTGGTTTGAAGCAAGCTCTGGCAACTTACTGAGGCTCTCAGCAACTTTATGAGATCCCGTTTCTAAATAAAAAATAAAATAGGGCTGGGGATGTGCTTGAAATTATCCTAACAAATAATCAGGAATATGATTAAATATTTACTTAGAAGAATGTCAATCAATATTATTTATAATGACTCCTAAACTGGGCGTGGTGGCACATGCTTGTAATCTTAGTACTTGGGAGGCTGAGACAGGGGGATGCTAAGTTTGAAGCCATCCTCAGCAACTTAGTGAGACCCTCTGCAACTTAGTGAGACCCTGTTTCTAAATAAGAAATAAAATAGGGCTGGGGGTGTAGTGAGACATATATGTATGTATGCATATGTATATATGTATGTATGTATACATATATTTTTTCCTAATATAATAATTAGAAATTGTCTTTGGATGTTGGGATTGCAGGCGATTTTTTTTCCCCTTGTTTCTATTTTTTTTCCCCCTTGTTTCTACGGTCCTCAATAATGGTAAAAATGCTATTTTTTTTCTTGTGGTACTGGGAATTGAGCCCAAGGGTATTCTACATCCGAGCTACACCCCCAGCTCTATTTTTTATTCTTTATTTTGAAACAGGGTCTTACTAAATTGTGGAAGGCCTCACTAAATAGCTGAAGCTGGCTGCGAACCTTCTATCCTCTTGTTTCAGCCTCCCAAATACTGGGATTACAAGCGTGCACCATCACACCCGGCTGTATTCTTAAATTTTAAGAGAAAAGATGTCCCGCGGAATTCCTGAGCTAGTTACAAGGTGTCCAACGCACAAACCGCGTTCGAAGGCAGAAGGCAGACTGACTCTTTCAGATGGATCCGGGCAGGCAAGGATTAGTTTGGAGAGTCATGGGGAGGGACCACATCTCTGCCCCGACCAGTGCGGTCCAGGTTAGTTTCGAGACTCAGTTTCGCACTGAAGATGAACTGGAAACCGAAACTAACCTGAGGCTCGCTGGGAAACGAAAGTGGAGAACTTTGGCTCGGGCCGCTCGAAGCACTGTTTCCCCAGCGCTGTGCCCAGCGATGGCTCCGGGCATCCCCGCATCCCCGCCCGCCCGCAGCGCCCACACCTGTCCCCGGCTTACCTGGCCGCGCCCGGCTCCGCACGCCCCTCTGGCCCAGCTGGCCCCGGCTGTTGTCCCCGCAGGAGTGGACGGTGTGGTCGGCCAGTAGCAGCAGCGAGTGGCTCTCCCCGCTGGCTGCCTGTCGCAGCTCGTCGTGGCCCCCGCCGGCTGCCCGCCGGCGCTGCGGCCCCTTGGAGCCAGCGCCCCAGTAGAAGTACATCCCTGCGCCCCGCCGCGCCCCGCAGGCTCCCCGCGCCAGGGCCCGCGAGCTGATTTCCCGCGTCCCAGATGATAGGTTGTCCAGCCGCTCTGAGTGGCTCTCGGGGCCACTCAGCCTCCCAGGTCAGCTCGCCCAGTGATGCAGCCCTGTGCCTTACGTCATCTCTCTCTCTCCACCCACCATCCCGGGTGGAAGGTGTTAAGAAGCATGCTTTAATGCGTTATTGCAATTATAAAGGATATACACTCATCCCCACATTTTGGGGTGAAGTTTACATATTAGATCTGTATTTCCAATCGACCGGGACAAGATGTGGGACTATACGGCAAAGAAACTCCCAGTCTCATCAATGAACACATATTACTGACATTTAAGCAGAAAGAATTTGTTTTTATTTATTTATTTATTTATTTATTTATTTATTTATTTATTTATTTATTTATTTATTTATTTTTGCGGTACTGGGGGTTGAACCCAGGGGCATTCTACCTCCAAGCTATACCCCCAGCCCTATTTTTTATTCTTTATTTTGAAACAGGGTGTAAGTTGCAGAGGGCCTCACTAAATAGCTGAGGCTGGCTGCAAACCTGTGATTCTCCTTTCTCAGCCTTCCAAGTTTTGGGATTACAAGTGTGCACCATCACGCTCAGCTTAAAGAATTTGTTTTATATAACCTGTTGCTGGAAAATTTTCTCTGTAATTATTTTAAGGACATTTTAAGATGACAAGAATTATGAGCAGCCGAGCGTGGTGGCGCACGCTTGTAATCCCAGTATTTGGGAGGCTGAGACCGGAGGATCCGGGTTCGTGGCCAGCCTCAGCTACCTAGTGAGACACTCTGCAACTTAGTGAGACCCGGTTTCAAAATAAAGAATAAAAAATAGGGCTGGGGGTATAGCTCAGAGGTAGAATGCCCCTGAGTTCAATTCCCAGTACCGAAAAAAAAAAAAAAAAAAGAATTATGAGCGCTTTTCCTTCAGAAAAACCAGTTCATATACACGGAGGAACTTTTACTCCACTACTACTTTCCAGGAATAGTTCAGAGCACTGCCTTATAAAGATATAAAAGTTCTTTTTGGTACTTCAATCCTTAACTCCCTCAAAAAAAGGTCAAGATCTGTATTATGCAGAATTATACTCTACAGAGCACTACAAACTGGGTCCAACATTATCTACGTTCATGAAAGCCCACAACAACCCTGCTGACAAGGATGATGACTCCATTTCGAGACTTCCCTACAGCAAGCTCCAAGTGCTGAAAAGCATTTATATCCTTAACTAAATGACTTGTGAGATGGGCCATGCTGGGCAAAGGGCCTAATAATTCTGTGCCTCAGTATGGCCTCCGGACAGTAATACAGGAAATTTAACATGTTTTAGGATAATCCAAGATATAATATATGCAGTGTTGGAATAATGCCTGGTGTCTTAATAAGAGCATTTGAATGCCTACCCTTGTCCAGGAATAGTTTTTGATGCTGAAATGCAATAGTGAAAGATAGATTCCTCAAGCCAGGCATGGTGGTGCATGCTTGTAATCCCAGTATTTGGGAGGCTGAGACCGGAGGATCTGGGTTCGAGGCCAGCCTCAGCTACCTAGTGAAGCACTCTGAAACTTAGTGAGACCCTGTTTCAAAATAAAGGAAAAAAAAAAAGAGTCCTCATAGTTTGTTTACATTCTCCTGAGGGAAAGAACATACACAGATAAACTCATATTATATTACCAATTGGCAAGATACAGAAAACTAAGGAAATAGAAGGTGGAGGCAGAAAGAAATCATATTTTTCATATTTTTGAGAAGCTACCTGGGAAGACTTCTCTGGGGTGACATATGAGCAGAGTGCTGAGGGACCATGGGGAATGAGAGAATGTGTCATGGTCATCTCTAAAGGCAGAAGCTAAGGAGAAGCAGTTGGAAGGTTTGGAACAGAAATGTTCCATGTTTAGACTTTAGTTTCCAAAGAATCCTTCTGGCTGCTTAGTAGACAAGCAGAATGCCAGTTAGCAGAAGCTGCTGTAGAAGTCCAGGTCAAGACGATGCTTGGACCAAGGTAACATCCTAGAAGAGAAGAGGGGAGAAGTTATCATCTTGTTTTGAAAGTGAGTTCACAGATTTGCTAATGGACTACACGTGGGAGGGAAGCAGGGAAAGGATTAGGGATGACTCCAAGGTTGGCCCCAGTGACTGAGTGGTCCGAGGTACCCTCTGCTGGTGTGGGAAGTCCTGTGGGAGACGCAGATTTGGGGCTGTGGATGGGGCACTCCTTGAAAATGATGACCGCGAACTAGCTGTTATGCAAGGGTAGGCTAAGCCATTCTGGACTTGTGGAGAGAGGTTGGGGTGTAGTCAGGAAATTTGGGGCCAGCAGTGCCAATTCCTTACATCTCTGCCATTCCTACCCTAGTTCATGTCTTTTGTAATAACATCTCTAAAGTCTATACCTCAAACATCTGGCATCTCTAATTGATTCTTTATGTTCTCCTAAGAGTTATCTATGGAGAACACAGGTCTCATCACATTACTTATCTTTGTAACATAGTTATAGGTCCATTGCTTACAGTGAAAAAAAAATTATTTGCATGTAATTTAAGGCCCTTTGTGACCTGCTCACCGTATTTTCCATTTTCATCTCAGCAACTAGGAACTACTTGTGTTTTCTTACTTGATTTTCTGTAGAGTCATGCTTTTGTCCATTCTGTATCTTCTGTGGGGAATTTCCTTTTCTTCGTTTGTTTATGAAAAAAAGCATGTCTGAAATGTCTCCTTTCTGCAAGGCCTCTCTTGGTGTAACACCAATCACTCCTCTTTCTAGGCTCCTACAGCAAATGATATCCTTTGCACATAATTTCTCCCAATTTCATAATGATTTCACTTTGTATTGTCATATTATGTCTTTGGTTAATATTTTCATGTAGTCAGTTTATTTTTGTGGTGCTGAGGTTCAAACCCAGGGCCTTGTGTATGCTAGGCAAGTACTTCACCACTGAGCTACCTGCATTGGGAAAGGGTTAAGTGAGAGATGTGTGCATGTATGTCTTTACCAGGGTGTATCCAACCAAGATGTATGATTACAATGCACCAATAAAAAAAAATCATTACTGAATGTTCACTGTGGATATAAAACATGGGCCAAACAAAAGATGATTATTGATGATGTTACTATTTACTTCAGACTTTCTCAAATCCTCTCAGCTATTTTATTCCAACTGTCCTCATAACTATAGTAGGAGACATGACAGAGGATATTGTCCCTATTTCACAGATGAAGGACTGGAACTTATGAAGGTAACAGTGATTTTTCCCAAGTCTGCAGGTGAGTCAGTGGTTTGTCTTTCAACCATACCACCATATCTAAGAGTGATCCTCTCTCAGAGAACACCCAGGTAAAAACCAGAAAGTCAAGCCAGGTGTGGTGGCGCACGTTTGTAATCCCAGTACTTGGGAGGCTGAGATGGCAGGATTGCAGGTTCGAGGCCAGTTTGAGCTACTTAGTGAGGCCCTCTGCAACTTAGTGAGACCCTGTTTCAAAATAAAGAATAAAAATTTGGGCTAGGGGTGTAGCTCAGAAGTAGAATACCCCTGGGTTCAATCCCTAGTAACACACACACACACACACACACACACACACACACACACACACACACCAGAAAGTCAGTCAAACTTTCTGTCATCATATCTTTAAAATCCAACTCTGGTTTTTTTTTTTTGTACCTAATATTCCCTACCAATAGCTTACTTTTCTTCCTTCCTCTGACCCTTCCCTCCTTACTATTTTAAAAAACCAATTTTTGCCTAACAGTAATTTATGGAGGACAGGAGAATGAAAGACAGGAAAGAAGATAAAATTTCCTGTCTACTACATGCCCTTTTCTTTCAGAATACTCTTCCTCGCTTAAGTACCTGCCCTGTCAGATACATATTACATACCCTGATACATATACAGATAGTTTGAACCTCATAAAATCTAAATTATTGGCTCAAGATAAATAGTAAGACAAGTGGGGGAGCCCAGATCAAACCCTCTTTACACCAAACAGCGCTGACTCCATGTGAGGTGAGAAAGGGAATGAAGAGAGTGAGCTTTTAGGAGAGAGGGGAGGAGGAAAGAATAGATCTGTTAGGAGGGAGGAAAATAGGTCCGAAGCAGATCCTTGAGGCTTAGCTACAGGAACGGATGACAAGAGGTGGGACACTGCAGGTTTTCTCTGGCTTTTGAGAGGGCCCCAGAACTGTCACTCAAAACATGGTGCCCTGATATTTTGAATAAGAGGAACTGTAAGGACTCTGGCACTCCCTTGTCTGCTTACAGCCTGGATCTGCTTACAGATGGTTGACATCTCTTTTTTTATAGGTAATTTTATAATTACCTACATGAATTTTAATGATTTTTCTCCCCCATGTCTGTTTTCAAGATTTTGGCATTTAAATTACTTAAGGAAAATACTAAGGAGGAAAACAATCACCTCTGATTTCTCCTGTGAGAGTTCATTAACTAAACTCATCTCAGGAAGAAAGATTTGAGACTTATGCACACACCCAGAGAGACTTGCTATACGTCATTATTCCCTATATACACCCCATAATCATTTACAAATGATTGCTTATTTTGCAGGCCAAACAGATTTTGTTCCAGGACATGGTATGTTCTCCAAGCACATAGAGTTCCCTGAAAAGTCATTTACTGTTTCCTTGCAAGCTGCCAACGTTCCCCATCCTCCCTCTCCTGTAGAGACGGGATACACAAGCAGAATCCTTTCAGGAAGGCGTGTGATTACACTCCTGTGACTTTCCCTTGTTCTGTGATTTTCCCCTTTTGCATATCAATAAGTTTGTATGTCTTTCCCACTATTTAATAATTGTTAGTTTATTCCAGTAAAACTTCAGAAGGTTGAGGGTAGAGTTCCCTTTGCCTCTCTCTTCCTGGATTCTCTTTTGCTTTAACTTTCATTGTTCTGAGTTCAAATCCACACTCTGTGTTCCCAGCCCTTAGGATGAATGGGGAATAGAACACACTAGATGTATTTGCTTCTAGTCCAACTACCATCCTGACCACTACCAGGTAGATCCATGGAAAACGTGTTTGGTGTCCCTTTACAAAGGACAAGTCAGAGCTGAGGATGTAGTTCAGTGGTAGAGTCCATGCCTAGTATGCATGAATACGTGGCTTTGATCCCCAGAACTGCAAGCAAGAAGAGAAATAAAACAAAACAAATGGACAAGGCATTTAGGATGACCCAGTACAAGTAAGTAGTGAGGGGGAAAAAAAGACCTCAAATCTGTGCTTACCAATGTACACTTGTAATCCTGGCTACTTAGGAGGCTGAGGCAGGAGAACTGGAAGCTTGAGGCCAGCACGAGTAACTTAGTGAGACTCTGTCTCAAAACTTAAAAAATAAATGAACTTTCACATGCTCCTTCTAGATAAGAAAAAAAAAAAAAAAAAAAAAAAGAGGGGGGGAGTTTTTAGTTTGAACACTAGATGGCAGCATTAGTCAACTTGATCTATTTAATCTTAGGAATCTCAGTGTTGAATGGTTGACATCTCTCTCTTTTTTTTAAATAGGTAATTTTATAATTATTTACATGGATTTTTATGATTTTCTTCCACATATATGTTGAAAGCTTTTGTCAATTAAATTGCCTAAGACAAATACTAAATGCTATAATATATTCAGATAATGTAATAACACATTACCATTACTGTATCATTGTTATTCTAGTAGCACTGTATTTTTCTAGAATCTACCAGCAATCTCATAGCTCCAGAAAATTCTACTAATTTGGAAAGGAGAAGGAAAAGGGCCTCTAAATACTGGAAAAGATTGCTGCTCAAATGAAGGAGCCTTTCAACATGTTGCACAATTAAAAACAAAACAAAACTGAGTACTTATAGGGAAGAGTGGGTGGTGGGGTGGGACCTAAAGGAAAACACATCAAGATATGTATGCACGGTGTTTGTATGACTTTGAACCTCACTATAATATATAATTATAATGCACCAATAAAAGTATAACAAACACAAAAAGGACAGAGGACTGCTAGACATTTGCATTTAAACTATTATTTAACTTAATTTGTTAACCTACAAGAACTAGTGGAGACTTTCATGGAAATAAAGATTAGGTTTACCTGTGTAGACTATAACTGCAACGATAATCATTTAACAAATACAAGTTTTTTCCTCTGAAGTCTAAAAAGTCTAGGGGCCATCAACCCAGGCTTTATTTTGCAATGTCATGGTTTTCCAGGGACTCTGGCACCTTCTATCTCTCTGCTTTTTTTTTTTTTCTTCTTCTTTTTTTGTAGTGTTAGGGATTGAACTCAGGAGCATTCTGTCTCTGAGCTACACCCTCAGCGCTTTAATTTTTTTTTATTTTAAAACAGGGTCTCACTAAGTTGCTGAGGGCCTCCCTAAGTTACTGAGGCTGGTCTTGAACTTGTGGTCTTTCTGTCTTAGCCTTTGGAGTACTGGGATTACTGGTGTGTGCCACCACACCCAGTTCTTTCTGCTTCATGTAAGCACCTAACTTCCACCTTCCAGGTCACCTGACATCCTAATGGAGTTGTAGCTACTGGAGTAAAGCCGGACTTCTAGCTACTGGAACTCTATTCCAAGCAGCTGAAAGAAGAATGAGGCCGCTATATGAGGTCACTATCCCCAAAACTTCACACAACACTTCTGCATGCATCCAACTAACCAAAATTTATTTACATGGCCATAGTAGCTGCAGATGATGCTGGAAGATGTAGATTTTTAGCTATGCATGTTACAACTGCAAATAAAATTGGCTTCTGTTATCAGGAAAGACTAGAGGTATCCGGTAGCTAACAGTCCTTCCACAATCTACCAGGAAGGAATCTGAGATATTTGGTCCAAACAAATATGACGGGCAGTGTCAGCTTCATGGCTGTGTGGACTGGGCAGTGCTAGTTTAGGGCTCCCAGAAGCACTCCAAATTTGGTTCAGCAGTCTCAGATCACTGTCTTGAAATTGTTGATGATTTTATCTTTGAACATGTTTTTGTAAATGAAGCCTGATAGAACATGGGAACACGCATGTAAGCAGAAGAGTGACACAGGTCTGCTATTTCTTGCCTCCCCCTTTGTGCTAGAGATGTGCCATGAGCAAAGACAGGATAGATTCTTCCATGAGCAGGATTCTTGTGGACCCATGATGTACAAGAGTCCCTGGGAGCACAGGTAGCCCATGGTGAGCTGGTTACATCCACTCTTGGAACACATGATATGCGTGAATTTTCTCAAGAAAGTATAGGCATTTTCTGGGGGATAGGGTACTGAGGATTGAACTCAGGGACATTGTGTCTCTGAGCTACACCTCCAGCCCTATTTTCTTTTTTAAATTTTGAGGGCCTCGATAAGTTGCTGAGGCTTGCCATGAACCTGCAATCCTCCTATCTCAGCCTCCCAAGTATTTGGATTAAAGGCGTGTGCCACCATGCCTGACTTGGAATTTATAATTATTAAATATATGAACTTATTTCCATTAGTGAACTACCCTGACTGTAGTGAAATCCTGAAGATTTTCAGAGAAATTTAATGGATGTAAAAATCTTATCATCAGAAAAGAGTTTTGAGCCAGATGTGGTGGTAATCCCAGTACTTGGGAAGTTGAGACAGGAGGATCGCAGATGCGAGGCCAGCCTTAGCAACTTAGTGAGACTCTCAGCAATTTAGCAAGACCCTGTTTCAAGATAAAAAAAAAAATAAGATTGAGGTTTAAAAAAAAAGAAAGGGTTGTGTACTTGGATAGGGGGGGTCATAGTTTAAGTTTACGTGTACTTCGGTGAGAGTGCAAACCATGAAATACACTTAAATCACCAAATGTCTATGGAACTTTGAACATCAAGAAGTTCTTAATGGGACTGTGGATCCTAAGAAGCCTATAGTAACCATGAAATGATAGAAAAATGTTAGATTTGCCTAGAAATCCTAGTGTCCTTCTAGTTTTCTAAAAATTACTTTTTTTTTTTTTTTTTGGTTGTACTGGGGATTGAACTCAGGGGCATTCTACCTTCGAGTTGCACCCCCAGTCCTATTTTTTATTCTTTATTTTGAAACAGAGTCTCAATAAATTGCAGAAGGCCTCACTAAGTAGCTGAGGCTGGCAGCGAACCTGTGATCCTCCTAAATCAGCCTTCCAAGTACTAGGATTACAAGTGTGTGCCACCACACCCAGCTTTGGAAAATATATATATATATTTTTTGGTATTGGGGATTGAACCAGGGGCATTCTACTTCTGAGCTACACCTGCTAGCCCTAATTCTTTAGTTTGAAACAGGGTTTCACTAAGTTGCGGAGGGCCTCACTAGCTGAGGCTGGCCGCGAACCCGGATCCTCTGGTCTCAGCCTCCCAAACGCTGGGATTACAAGCGTGTGCCACCACTCCCAGCTTCTGGTAAATAGTTTTAAAAAACAAAACACTAGGGGCTGGGGATGTAGCTCTGTGGTAGAGTGCTTGCCTGTCATGGAGAAGGTCCTGGCTTTAATCACCAGTAATATACACACACATGCACACACTTGATAAAAAACAAAACACCATCATGAGATAGACCTGGAGTCAGAATGAAAATTTACCATTGCTCAAGAACAAATCAATCTTTCAAACACTATTACCTGTATTGATTTTGTGGGACTTCACCGGGCACCAAAGAGTTAATATGAATATCAAGTTGAGGACATTTGAAATCCAACAGATGAAAAAAGAAGCCTTCCTGGAGCTTCTCTTATTTGACTAAAAGCAGAAACTTCTGAAAAGTAAGATGTGACAAAACATCCCTCTTAGAAATAGCATCAACTTCTAGGAGAGGGACCAAAAGTAAACCTACGATAAATCCCCTCTCCAGGGGAGGATTTTGTTTTGTTTTGTTTTTACAATGCTGGAGATTGAATCCAGGGATCTCCTACCTCTGAGCTACACCCTCAGCCCCATTTTATTTTATTTTTTAAAATATTGGAACAGGGTCTTGCTAAATTGCTGAGAGCCTCACTAAGTAGCTGTAGCTGGCTTCAAACCTGTGATTCTCCTGCCTCAGCCTCCCAATTAGTGGAATTATAGGCTTGTACAACCAAAGATGACTTCCAGGGGGTTTTATGGAAAAGGCCCAAAACAGCTCATGGCTGTAAAAACAAACATTATCACAACTTTCTTATATGTTGTTTGTTTTCCTGAAAACCACATGTCTTTCCCCCTAAAAAACTATTTGTTCTTCACATAGAAACCTTTTCTTTCCCTTACTAAAATAGATATATGAGCCTCTAACCATTTAATAAGCCTGCTCCTATATTTCTGTTGTCTCCTGTGTAGATATAGTGTTTCTCCCTATTAATCTGTCCTTTACAATATAATTTACAGGCCTGCAGGTACAGAATCTAAGAGAGTATAACAACTATACACAACTATGAAGTTGTAGGTACAAACCTATAATTTTAGAATATTGTATAAAATATTTCTAATAAAATATTCAACTATCTTTTAAAATTGGATGTTGGTAATGGACAGAACCCAAGATAGATATTCAGATAACAAAACAGCCCGGAAGGCTGCCTCATTCTACCCTGGCCTCATTCCTTCTGTTCACTTCTGGTTACAGATGAGCATGAGACCCAGCTGGACAATCATAACACTGACTCTCCTGGTTCTGTAGATGATCCAAAGATTGGACACAAAACCCAAGTTAGGCCACTTAGATTCTTTTCTCCTGAGATTTTTAAAATCTAGACCTTTTTGGGAGAGACATGATCATTTCTTCTGTTACAGGGTTGGAGAATTCACTGCAGACTGCCAGAACCTGCTTTGCCTGTCTGCTTGTATAGCTGAAACACCTAGGATTACATCCCCGAGGGTAACCCTTAACTAAGTGATGCAGAGATAAAAATACCGGAGTTCCCCTAGTTTGATTAGTATGACTCGAGGAATCCCCTACACTACAATATAATAACTGCCAGCTGTATGTAGCTAATGAACACTGGAACTTTGGCTAGTTCATATGGAGATGTGTCAGGTTAAATAAAAATCACAGAGGGCCATTAGTTTGGACTAGGCTCCTGCACCAGGCCCCAAAAGGCCAGACCGACCATCAAAATGGAGTCACCCAGGCTAAAGTTCCATGTCACCAAACCAAACAGAGTCAATATCTGGCTTTCTGAGAAGTCAGAATGAAAGTGACAATTTCCCAAACAGGCCAATGGGCATGCATGACAATGATGTTCCCTCTGCCTTGATCCTTATACAAAAAGTAACTTGAAGCAACCTGATATTACCATCCAGGTGTTTTTCTATTGTGCTGTCTCCCTATCCCTACTTTAGAAGGAACGTAACTTTGAAGTGCCCAATCCACTCTTTTTTTTGTTCTTGGTTTCTGCTTCTTTTCAGCACTTCTAAGTCTATAAAACAAACCTCTTCTGTGCAGCCCACCTGAAGAGTTACTCTTGTTTTATAAAATAAAGTGTTGCTTGATTCTAGAATTGAAAATAAAGTCAAGTGAGACCTTTAATTGGAATTGCTATAAGTTTGTCCTTTGAGAGTTGTAAGTGTAAAATCGTAACACCAATTTCAAAGAATTGGTATGAACCAAAGAAGGTAAAGTATCTCATTGGTAATTTTGTATTGGTCACATGTTGAAACAATAATGGTTGTTATATGTTGGATTAAATAAAACATTATTAAAATGCAGATGTCTAATAAACTAAGAACAGGATAAAGCTTGGCATCTCTGCCCTCATTTTTATTTGTTTCCTTTATTACCTTAAACTTTGGGTCAGGTATCTGCTCAGCTCTGCACATAGGCATGTTAATCATTTAAGGAGTGTTCATCAAAAAACTGGTAATACAAGACTTATTAGCTCTAAATTTACCTGGCCTATCTCATCTCCCTTCAAGACTGAGGCAAGATTTGCAGGGATACAATGTTAGGTAGTTTTAGGTAGCTAGATTAAAGATGAGCTGGGCAGGGGAAAGAATGGGACAGAGGATCCAGCCAGCCCTTTAGAGAAAGGATAAAGAAATCCACTGCCCAGCTGCAATGGCCAGTTTAGACAGGTCTCCCCAGGTTTTTGCTTAGGTACCTATGGGAACATGGTGGAAACAGCGCTGGCACTCTAAACTATGGCATGGAAAGAGATAGTCTCCTCCCCCAAATGCAAATACATGAGGGAGAAGTTTTCCATAGTGAATAAATCTCACCATGTGGGTAACTCACTGCCATTTTTTAACTTCTGGAAATGGACCATTCCAGAGCCTTTCTCTGGAGCATAACCTTTTGTCATAGCCTCCTCTTGAACTCTACCCTGACTTCCCTAAATAAACCTCTTATATTTCCCTATTTGTGTTTTCCCAAGGACCCAGAGAGATCACGGTCCTATAATATTTATTTCTAGGAAAGTTAGTCCAGTAACAGGCAAAAATGAGCAAGGATTTCAGTACTTGACCCAATTTGCTAAATCAAATAATTGGGATAAGCCTTTAGGAAGAAGGAAAAGGAAATTTTATTGATTTGCTAGTAAACAGGAGAAATCAGTGAATTTAATGTTTAGAACCAAACTCCAGACTTCCCCCAAACAAAGGAATCAAGTCCCTTTTTTTTTTTTTTTTTTTTTTTTTTTTTTTTTTTTTTTTTTTTGCAGTACTGGAAATTGAACTCAGGGGCATTCTACCTCTGAGCTACACCCCCCAGCCCTATTTTTTATTCTTTATTTTGAAACCAGGTCTCACTAAGTTGTGGAGCGCCTCACTAGGTAGCTGAGGCTGGCCACGAACCTGGATCCTTCGGTCTCAGCCTCCCGAATGCTGGGATTACAAGCGTGCGCCACATGCCCAGCCGGAATCAAGTCCCTTTTAAGGGTTAACTCTTAGCTGACTGTGGTTGCCCACTCCTGTTATCCCAGTACTTGGGAGACTGAGAGAGAAGAATTGCAGGTTGGAGGACCGTCTCAGTAAGCAGTGAGATTCGCATAAGCCTAGCAAGACCCTGTTTCAAAATAAAAATAAATAAATAAATAAAATAGGGCTAAGGATATATAGCTCAGGAGTTCAATCACTAGTAACACACACACACACACACACACACACACACACACACACACACACACAAAAGCAACCCCAAAACATTAACCTTTCAGGGTCATGCAAGTATGCTCCATGCTCCTCATAAATGACACAATTCATGTCTAAATCACCCTTGAGATGCTTCTTTTTTAGACCCACAGGTGCCAGGTCTTCATTCCTTGGCTCAGTGAACTGTTAAGAACATGTTATTTGTTAATAGGAGGAGAGAACGGGGAGGACAGACAAAAGAGAGAGGAAGGGAGGAATAATGTCAGCTTTGAAACAGTACCTCTGTTAGTTGCCAGGGTCAGAATGTTAAAGTTGTAATGGTGCTGTGTGTCCTTTTCCACAGTTCAAATAGATTTGGGAAGTTAAAACTAATAGACAGGTCAGTTGCAGCTTTAATAAATCTTTATTAGAAAGTCAGTAGGAAATACAAAGGAAAGAGAAGAAAAACAATGTGCCTGGTAGACTCACCCCAAAATGGAACTCTGCCTCCCCCCGCCCCATTCTGACCCCAGACCTTAAATACAATTTTCTTATTGGTATGATCTTATCAGCGTTACCAAGACAACTGGCTAGTAATTTATTTTTTAGGCAGGTGGTTCCTTTTGTCTCTAGACAGTGCGCTTACTAAGTGCAGGGGTCAATAATCTATCTTGCTTTTACCTCTGTTGTATTGGGCTGTATTTGTTGCCGATCAACAATGGGTGCTTTGAGGTAACCCAAAGAATTTACATTTCCCATACCAAGACCAGGTCACAAAGAATCGGAGGGAAGCAGAGGCACTGATTGCCTGTATATATTTTTAAGGCTAACAGCTTTAATTGCTTGTACATTCTTACTATGAGTTAACATTAAGACAAAGGGCAGAGGGGAGGCGGAGTTCTGGAGTATAACAGGCCAAGCTGTTCTTCTCCCTGCCTGGATGCCTACGTGACACTCAGATTCTGACTGGTTTTTACATTTTTGTTGCAAGTTAATACTGGGCCAATTTTTCAATACCAACACGAGAACCTCCAAAGTGGGCCCCATTACAGGTTGAGGGTAAGGCTGGCTCCACCGGAAATAAAAAAAATCTTTCCACTTTGGGGGGATGGAGAATGCCACCACAAACCACCTCCTTCATGGTTGGGCATTACATACATCTAAAAGGAATCAGTGTAAGGGCCTAAGGGGCTCCCCAACTTTGGAGCAGGCACAGAGCCAGAGCACTAAGCCCATCGATTTCCACTTAGGTAGTGAAACGGGGGTATCTCTCCTCTTTTTAGGGTTCTTGTCCAGTGGATCTCGACAAATGAAGTCCAAGGACTAGCAAAGGGTATTGAAATATGAAAGTTTATTTTAAGTTAGGGAAAGATAGAGGACAAATCAGTTCCGCTCCCAAAGGGAGGGGGTCCCAGAAAGAGAGTGACCTCAAAGCCCTTGGAAAGTGGGCTTTTAATTCTTCCTGAGGATTTTGGGGTGGTTTTTTTTTTTTTTGCTTGTTTTTGTTGTTGTTGATTATGATTGGTCAGAATTGGGTTTTGGGGAACCAATGACTTGTGCAGAATTTTGATCCTTAATTTGAATGATTATCTGTGGGCTAGTTAGGGCCCTGATTCCCTGGTGCCCATCACTCTCTCACTTTCCGGCTCACCTCCCCCAACCTCACAGAAAGGGGGATGCAGATGGCCACTTTAATTCTTCCTGTTCCCAGGTCCTCTGTCCTGCCTCAGTACCAATGGGAAATTTTCCAATATGGTGGAAACAGGGCAAATGCACCAAACTGTGGCTGAATTAACAGTAACTAGCCCAAATACCTAGTACATGAGGGAAAGGTTTTCAGACAACTATAAGATTTGCTATGTATGCTAGAGTCTTGCATGAAGGTAGGTGACTCCATTTGTGAAGGTGAGTCATTTTGCAGGTCTTTGCTGACCAGAAATCCCCAAGTCTTGTTCTGATATACCCTTCCCCCTGCTTACAAAATGTCCCCATTGTCTTTCCTAAGATGTGCCTGAAAAGCCCCTTGCTTATCACATTGCTCTGCCTTCAACAATTCCCATTATCCTGCTGAACCCAGCTCTACAAACTCAAATGAGTCCCCTTAACAACCCGCTGACAATGGCTAATCACTGTTCCTCCATGACCGTGGAATCTCCCCCTAAACAACCCATACAAGCTTCTAGTCTGTAAGTAAGTAGACATGGACTCCATCCTTTCCTGGACCCCTCCCCCCCACCCTACTCCCCAGCCCTGCAGATTTTATAACAATAAAGCCTGTTCTGCTGTAGAGCTGTCTCCCATTTCCTTTCTCCCTGGACTTTTCAACGTAGAAGATGCCATTGCCATTTCCACACTAAGAAACAAATCACTTCACAGAACTCTCTGGCAAATGGCAAGTACCTCCCCGGCTCCTGCAATATGGCCTCCTCCCTTCAAATTGTCCACTCACTTCACGAAGTGAATCTTTTGTGCTAGCTTATCTGTGTCTCTCATCTGAAATCTTTCTTTCAGGAAGAAAAAGAACTGAGAAAACGGCTCCTCCTCAACAACTAATTGATTAGTTTATTTATTTATTTATTTATTTATATATTTATTTATTTATTTATTTATTTATGGTCCTGGGGATTGAACCCAGGGACATTCTGATGTAGGATAGAAGAAATAAGTAGGTAGGAAGGAGACAAATGGGAAGGAAAGGTAAAAATATCACTTTAATAAAAAAAACCTGAAACTAAAGCGCTTCAGCCTCTACTCCACCCCTTGGAAGTTTCTTAGGAGATCCCATACCCTCATCCCCTAAAGCCCTGCCCCCACCTGAGATTCAGGGCCAAGGACACCTGAGATTCACAGCCAAGGTCAGATCCATCTTAAAAACCTGAGGAAGAGGAGGATCCAACTTGGAACGCCCACCTATTGCCCACCTATACCTGAAAAAAGAGGAGGTCCAGACTGCTTCTGTGCCCACCCCTCTTAAAAGCTTATAAAAGAAAGCCCCCTCCTCGGGCTCTCTCTCTTGCCCTCCTGCTCACGTTTGGCCAGGAAGATGTCCGCTCACCTGTTTTCTCCCCCAGACCCTTACTTTCCTGAATAAATTCCTGCCTTTTGTTCCTGACTGGCACGTGTTAAAATTCTTTTTATCACAGAGGCCAAGGAACCACGAGTGGGACCCTGTTATCCCACAACAATTCTATCTCCCAGCTACACTCCCAGCCCTTTTTATTTTTTATTTTGAGACAGGCTCTCACTAGGTTGCTAAGGGTCTCCCTAAGTTGCTGAGGCTGGCCTCCAACCTGCAAACCTGCTGTCTCAGCCTCCTAAGTGCTGAGGTTACAGACATGCACCACTGGCACTGGACCTAATAACAATTTGACCTTTGGCTTTTGCAGCATCCTGTTTCAGCTCCTTCGAGTGGCACTCAGCAGCCTTCAGTTTTTGTTCTACACCTTCCAGGAACAGCGGAATTTGAAGGCAGATCACGCCACAATAAGACTACCCCTTAAGCAGGAGCCGTCATCTCATGGAGATTGAATTGTCCCCTTCCAGAATCACAGGGGCTGATAGATGAACATTCTGAGAGGCAAGCGGAAATCATCCCCTCAAGTGATAAGAACTTCCCAGGAGGCACCTTGAAGTGCCAGAACTGAGAGAATGGTGGAACAGGACGGACAGTTCTATCACACACCTCTCACCCTGGCCTTGATTCTTCCTCTACTTAAACCTCAAGCTCCTCTCAGCACCCTGGAGATGGGGCTGAGATGCTGGACCTCATTTGTCTTCCCAATATGGCCACACCACTTTAAAACAGCTTTCCTGTTCTTCACCATCACCTTTTCCATTTGGCTTCTGGGGTGAATGGCTAGTCCTGCTTTGTCAGAACCCTCGGAATTGGGGCTCTGGCCTAGGACTCAGATAACAGTCCCTTCTGAGTATTTTACTTCCTTTCTATCGTTCCTGCTCAGGTGGGCTTCCGCACTTTTTGGAACCTCAGTTTCTTTATATGAGCAGCAGGATAACATTTTGACCTTATATCAATTACTTATCAGATTGCTGTCCACCTAGATGTTTAATAAATTATTACTGCTTCCTCTTTAATTAAGTAAAAGTGATCAAACCGGTTTGTGTTTAGCCTAAGGAAAGAAGTGCTGTTTTTTTTTTTTTTCATAGTTTCATGTTTCATATTGGTGTAGCAGAAAAAGTTAGGAAGAATGACAGGAGAACGTTCAGCAGACAATGATATATGGGTCTTGGAAATCACCTAGCCCGGCAGGGTGCGGCTCAGTGGTAGAGTGCTCCCTTAGTACACATGCATGAGTACCTGAGTTTGCTCCCAAAGAAAGAGAGGGAAAAAGAGAAAGAGAGGAAGAGAGGAATGGAGGGAGGGAGGGAGGGAGGGAGGGGGAGAGAG
>PVLC010009132.1:29728-55449 GCA_004027655.1 Graphiurus murinus | reverse complement strand
AAAAAAAAAAAAAAAAAAAAAAAAAAAAAAAAAATGTTCTTGTGCCAGAGGGATTCCACACAAGGTGGTCTGAGAAAAGCCTTAACAGTCATATTCTTTTTTGTCGTTGTTGTTCAGATATAACTTATGTACTGTAAAACATACGATTTAAAGGGTATAGTTCCGGGTGTGGTGGCGCACACTTGTAATCGCAGTGTTTGGGAGGCTGAGACTGGAGGATCCGGGTTCACGGCCAGCCTCAGCTACTTAGTGAGGCCCTCCACAACTTAGTGAGACCCTGTTTCAAAATAAAGAAAAATAGGGCTGGGGGTATAGCTCAGAGGTAGAATGTCCCTGAGTTCAATCCTTAGTACCGCAAAAAAAAAAAAAAAAAAAAAAGTTCCCTTTTAATAAAAAAAAAAAAAAGGTATAGTTCAGTGGGATTTTGTTATTCTGACTGTGGGATCTGGTTATTAGACTGTGCAACTGTCGCCACAGACTAATTCCAGAACATTTCCACCATCCCCCTAGGAATCCTGTTACTGGCTAGCACTCACCCCCTCCCCACTCTCCCTGGTAACCAGTAGCCTGCTCCCCATTTCTAGGCATTTGCCAGTTCTGGACTACTCACACGAACGGAGTCACACGATGTGTAGCCATTAGTGACTGGCTCTTCTCTCTGGGCATGCTGTTAAAGAGTCATTCTGTAACACGACTCATGAGTCCACACAATTCTACAATGAGTCTGTAGTTTTTCCACTAAGGAAACCCAGACCAGAAAGAGGGGGTAGGGCTGCAGAGGCACAAATACCCAGGGGATCAGACCTGGGAGTGCAGAGTGCAGGGAAAAGCGAGCACACGTTCATTCAGCTATTCAACAATATTTATCGAGTACATATGGTGCCATGGACTGATTGTGTACGCTTAAAATTCCCCTTGAAACCCTAACCTCCAATGTGATAGTATTAGCAGGTGAGATGTTTGGAAGGTGATTGCAATTTGATGAAGCCATGAGGGTGGAGCTTCATGATGGGATTAGTGCCCTTTAAGAAGAACATTAAAGCCAGGCATGGTAGTATATGAGTGTGACTCTAGTACTTGGGAGGCTGAGTCAGGAAGAGCGCAGGTTCGAGGCCAGCCTCAGCAACTTAGTGAGACCCTGTTTCAAAAATGCAAAATATTGTATTATATTATAGGGCTGGGTGTAACTTGGAGGTAGAAAATGCCTGTGTTCAATCTCTAGTTTAGAAGAAGAATCAGAAAGAGGAGGAGGAGGAGGAGGAGGAAGAGGAGGAGGAGGAGGAGGGGAGGACACTAGAGAGCTTGCTCACAACCAAGAGGTCATGTGAGCACAGACCAGGAGAAGAAGCCAGGAGAAAAATGAAACCAATCTCACCTGTACCTTGATCTCAGACTTCTAATCTCCAGAATCCTGAGCAGCAAATACCTGTAGTTGAAGCCACACTGTCTTGTTACTGCTGCCTGAGCATGAAATATCCTCCTTTCAAAAAATGTGTTTTGATTTTGTTATTAGTAGGTTTTCTTTTTCTTTCTCTTTTTTTCTTTTGTGGTACTGGGGATTGAGCCCAGAGACATTCTACTGCCGAACTACACCCCAGCCCTATTTTATTCTTTATTTTGAAACAGGGTCTTACTAAGTTGCCGAGGCTGGCTGTGAACCTGTGATCCCCATCTTAGCCTCCCAAGTACTGGGATTATAAGCGTATGCTATCACACCCAGCTATTAATAGGTTTTTAAAACCAGTTATTGCTATCTAGTATTTCTGTGGATACTTGAGAATAATTTGTTATGCATATTAGAACAGTGATGTATCCAGGCATGATGGCACAGGCTTGTAATCCCAGTACTTGGGAGACTGAGACAGGAGGATCCGGGTTTGAGGCCAGCCTCAGATACTTAGTGAGGCCCTCCACAACTTAGTGAGAACCTGTTTCAAAATAAAGAATAAAAAATAGGACTAGGAGTGTAGCTCAGAGGTAGAATGCCCCTGGGTTTCATCCCCAGTACCACAAAAACAAAACATGTTAATGAATATTTATAGCAACATTACTTATAATAGCAATGGTGGGAGGGGGGAGAAGAGTGATGTAGATGGCATTGTTGGATATCTACTAGTCATTCATGAATCTCTACTCTCCTGCTTAAACCTTCTCCTGTAGAGGCTCAGAATCGTATTAATCATTTTAGTTTTTTTTTCTTTGTTTGGTACTGGGGACTGAACCCAGAGGTGCTCTTCCTCTGAGCTACACCCCCAGGCCTTTTTTTTTTTTTTAAATTTTGAAACAGGGTCGTGTTATATTGCCAAGGCTGGCTTTGAACCTACAATCCTCCTGTCTCAGCTTTCCAAACACTGGGATTACAGGCCTGCACCACCATACCCAGCTTGTATTACTTATTTTAGGACAAAGAGATAATGATCCAAAACATCACCAAGACTCTGGTCCCAACATTGTTGAGGAATGACCTTCCTACAGAGAAAAACAAACACTTACCAGTTTAGCTATTGCTAGTCAAATAGTTTTTACAGCCCAAAGCATGTCTAACAGAAACAAACCCTAAACCAAACCTTGTTGACTGTTATCTGGACTGAAGTTCATATCCATCTATATGCAATCATTCTTTCAACTCTCAAATGTCTTAGGCTAGATTTCTTGAATATTTGTACTAAGGAGGAATGCAAACATGCTTCCATTGCAATGAATAAAAATTAATTATTAGTCAGGTATGGTGGCCCACGTTTGTAATCCCAGTACTTGGAAGGCTGAGACAGGAAGATTGCAGGTTTGTGGCCAGCCTCCACTACCGGCTACTTAGTGAGGCCCTCTGCAATTTAGTGACACCCTGTTTCAAAATAAAGAATAAAAAATAGGTCTGGGGGTGTAGCTCAGAGGTAGAACGCTCCTGGGTTCCATCCTTAGTACTGCAAGAAAATAATATGATGAATAAAACTGGAACATATACTATAATAACAAGGTGAAGACAAATTATATAGGAAGAAATAGCCTGAAGGAATCTAGGAAAGCTGTGAGACACGGTCCTTTCCTCCCACCTTCCCTCTGTCCCTCCCTCTCTCCTTTCTTTCCTTCTTTCTCTATTTCTTTCTTCTTTTCTTTTCTTTTCTTTTCTTCCCCCTCTCTTTCTCTCTCTCTCTTCTCCCCTCCCTCCTGCCCTCCCTCTCTCTTTCTCTTACTTTCTTTTTCATCTTTTTTTTTCTTTCTTCTTGTACTGGGAGGTTGAATTCAGGGACATTCTACCTCTGAGCTATACTCCCAGTCCTTTTTATTTTGAAACGGGGTCTTACTAAGTTGCTGAGGGTCTTGCTAAGTTACAGGGGCTGTCTGAAAACCTGTGATCCTCCTGTCTCAGCCTTGTGGGGTCCTCTCGACGAAGGGGGCTCCTACCCCGATCTCCCTGGAGCATCTACCCCGAAAGGGGGTTCCCCTCGGAAAAGGAAGGTCGCGCTGAAATGAACACACGGCAGGGACTGAGCATCAAAGGGCTCATCCGTTTATTACATGAGGGGCAAGGTGTTATATAGAGCTGAGCGAGAGGAGTGTCTCCTTGCAGGGCCAATCAGGGTAAATGTCATCTTGGTCATGCCTCTTTGGCCCAGTCCAAAAGCTGATCACGCACTGATCACACTACCAGGGACCTATCAATGGCTTGATCACGCTGAGGAGACATCCCTCGTCCAATCCTGGTCTCTGGTAAACACTCTTAGGCCTCCACCCTCGCCACTTCCCCTCTGCGCCATCTTTGATGCATTTTTTTTCCTTTCTGTCGGGCGGGGCTGCCGCCTTCTCTCTGGGGATCTTTCCCCACACAGCCTCACAAATATTTGGGTTACAGGCATGCACCACCACCATGCCTGGCAGAAATGATGCTTCTGTGGGTGGATATACAGACTTATCAGATGGAGAATGATGAACGGGGCTACAGGTAGGAAGGGATGACTCGGGTATCCCATGGGGACAGGCAGGCAACAGGAAGTAGAAACTTGTAGCTTTATACGTACTGTTTCATAGTTCTTGAAGTCTGGATTGGGATGGTCTGGGTTCAAATCCTGCTTTCCATGGATAGCTGTAGATGTTATTGTTGGATGATCCAACAGTCACAAATCCCTCTCCTCTTGCCCAAACCTTCTACTCTCGAGGTTTATATAGCATGTGTCATATTTTTATTCAAAGCTATGTTGGTATGACTGCGGAACTATTGGTGAGATGTTCAGTTTCATTCTTATCTGAAGGTTGAGGTTTACCGCACTTCATGCGAGTGTTGAGAAGGCAGAGGAGGTAATCTCAGAGGGCTGGAGTATGTCCCTGGCACATAGTATGCACCCATACATGTTACATAGGATTCTCAGCTGGTCATGGAGACAGGATGTTGTACATGGTTTCTGGAATGGTCTGGGAAGAATATGACAAGACTGCTTGTGATGGGCCTTACATGACATGCAGGATGACTTGACCTTAATCTGATGGTTGTTGGGATGTTCTTAAAGGTTCTGGAGCACAGGACTAAACCAGTGATGGCCTCTCATTGGTCAAGTCCTATGGTACTTTCCTTATGTGGTACCTGTTGCTGTCTGGAAGCTTTTAATTTCATGTCCCGGAACCATCTTTTTCTTAGTTTTATCCCTATTTCATGTCTTTTCTCCTTCCAAGCTATTCATGCCACTGCCTGAGGGGTCTCTGTAAAACGCAGTTGTGATTGCTCAGCTGGATGAGCATCTGGGAGTGGCTTCCCATTCAGTTCAGGCAGCTTGTCCACATCGTACCTGAAGGAGACTTCATGGCCACATTCCTGCCGATGTCTCCACAATCTTCATTTCCTCACCCTTCTACAAATTCTACCTTTTGGGGGGGGGGTGGGGTAACTGGGGATTAACCTGGGGTATTCTACCACTGAATTACCCTCCCAGACGTTTTTAATTTTTTTTATTTTGAAACAGGGTCTAAGTTGCTGAGGCTGTGATCCTCCTGTCTTGTGATCCTCCTTGAACCTACAATCCTCCTGTCTCATCCTCTCTAGTACTGGGATTACAGGCATGCACCACCATACCTGTCTACATCTGAACCACTCTTAAATGTGCAGTTCAGTGATATAAAATGCATTCATAATGTCATGTAATCATCATGTGTTTAGAACTCTTTCTGTTTTGTAAAACTGAAACTCTATACCCATTACATAACTATTTCTATTGTCTTATTCATTGTATCCCTGTTCTTGGGTAGTATGTCTGGCTAGGGTCCAGCAAGGGTGCAATAAATATTATATGAATGATTAAATATTTCCAAAATCTGCATGCTCGGCTTTGATATCTCTTCTCATCTCCACATCTGTATTTCTCATGCTGACTAACCCTTAAAATGTAGCCAGGTGTGGTGGTGCTTGCCTGTAATCCCAGCTCCTCAGGAGGCTGACTCAAGATAAAAAAAAATAAAATAAGTTGGGGATGTAGTTCACTGGTAGAGTACCCCTGGCATCTCAGTAAACACACACACACACACACACACACACACACACACACACACACACACATCCACATCCTGAGGATGCTTTGATCTCCAGATGTTTAAAACATCTTCTAACCAGTCTCCTTCCCCAGTGGAAGCCCCTTGGTTGAGGTCATTCCTTTGTCTCTGGTTTTCAGCCCCACCCATAAGTTCCATTGATACCACATCCTGTTTGGCTCCTAAGGAAAGAGAATAAGGAAAACTGGTAGAACCAAGGAGTTATTTTAGAGTCTTATTATTATTATTATTTTTGTGTGTGTATGTGGTACTGGGGATTGACCTTAGGGGCATTCTATCTCTGAGCTATACCCCCAGCCCTATTTTTTATTCTTTATTTTGAAATCGGGTCTCACTAAGTTGCGGAGTGCCTCACTAGGTAGCTGAGGCTGGCCGTGAACCCGGATCCTCCTGTCTCAGCCTCCCAAATGCCGGGATTACAAGTGTGCGCCACCACGCCTGGCTGAGTCTTTGTTTTTAAACATATTTACAGGTACCATGTGGTATTTTGGTGCATGTATACACTGCTTAATGTTCAAACATTTATTTCCTCAAACATTTCTGTATGGTGAAAACTTTTAAAATTCTTTCTTCCAATGTTTTGAAATATACAATACCTAGTTGTCATCTATAGTCACTCTACTGTGCAATATCACACCAGGACTTCTTGCTTCTACCTAACTGACCCTCAAGTCTTTAATCAAGGGATTTGTCCTAGAGTCTGTGGGCTGTGACACTTCAGCAGTCACCTATGACTCCTTGAGCATGGTGGTTGGACTAGAAAGAGAGAGAGGAAGATAGATAGATAGATAGATAGATAGATAGATAGATAGATATTGGTCATTTGGTATAGGGAACTCACATTTTTTCTATTTTTTGATATTCTAATGTGTCTCTGTGTATAGACTTATCTATTTGTTCACCAGGGTATTCTGACTGATCTTTACATTGAATTGTCATATTCTCCTCTAATTGACAGACAAGCTCTCATCTTCCAAGTTAGAAAAGGCGAGCATCCTTACAATACTCTCCTTTTAACTGAAGAGAGAGGCACAGAACACTGGAAGGGTATTCTATGTATTTATTGCTGATGATGAGTCTGAGAATACTATTTTTGGGGGAAAATGGGAGAAGTTATGAATCAATTAATTCCACTTTGGGGGGTCCACTCTAAAATTTAATTTCATTCTCTTTAGGGTTTCTTTTCTTGGGGCGGGGGGACTGGGGATCAAACCCAGGGGCATTCTACCTCTGAGTTACACCCTCAGCCCTTTATAAAAAATTTGAAACAGAGTCTTACTAGGTTGCTGAGTCGGCCTCCATTGTAGAGGCTGTACTCCAACCTGTGATCCTCCTGTTTCAGCTTCCTAAGTACTGGGATCATAGGTGTGCACCACCACACCTGGCAGTGTTACTAAGAAGCACACAAGTTGGCTTGTTCATGATGTAGGTTTTGAATTGCCCTTTAGAGATCGATTTCTTTTTATTTTAATGAGTCTCATCCATACCAGAGATATAAGGCAAAGGAAGGGCCTGGTATTCACTGGCTATGCCCTTGCCAATCACTAGGCAACTTGAGTTACAACTGAGGGCGATTTCATCACCTGGGTCCTGCTTCCCAGGAGCTTACTAGCTTTATGGGGAGACACTCATGCTACCAAGGATGTAAGATAGTAGCTCCAAATTAAGTTATATACATCATAGGACATAGTTGTCTTCTTTATTCCTTTGCTGCTGGCTGTTTTTTCCTGAAACAAACCGAATAATCGATTCTACTTTAAAAACAAACAGGAAACAAACTCGTGTTCTGCAACCAAGATGTCTCCCTCTCAGGTGGGAGGCCACGGTAACCTTATTTGGAGATGCTTCCATCTGAGCTTTATCGTTGAAGACGAAGCAGGCCCTACAAATGGCTAGTTCTGTGTTTCGAGGCACTGTTCAACTCTATCAGGCAAAATGCATCTCTTCCCTAGACGTACATTCCACAAATACCAGGGCCGTGCATTTGAGGTTCCTGCCATAGGGTGGGGCTGGGCTGGGCTGGGCCGGGCGGAGCAGGGTGGATGTGGGTGGGGTCGAGGCGGGGTCTGGCAGGCGGTCCCTCAGTTAGCCTGGGTTGGGCCTGGAGGGAGGGGCGTAGCCTGGGCAGGGCCATGGTTCTTCAGCTAAGGGTAGTTTTTGGCTGGGCGGGGAAAGAGGCTTAGTGGGGCGGGGCCTGGGCGGGGCCGGCGGCTCCTCAGTTAAAGGTCCTATTAGGCGGGGCGTGGCCATTCACAAGCTCATTGGGCGGAGTTTTGAGGGGCGCGGCGGGGCGAGGCAGCTCCTCAGCTAAGCACCACGCTTGGCGGGGCGGGCCTGGGGGCGGGGCCTAGGGAGGGACGCGGGCGGCTCAGAGAAAGTCGTATTGGGTAGGGCGTGGCCTGGAGTGGCGTGAAGCGCTCCTCAGCTAAGCACGGTACTCGGTGGGGCGGGGTCTGGGGGTGGGGTTGGCGGCTCAGTTAAAATCATATTAGGTGGGGCGTGGCCTGGGGCGTGGCAGGGCGACTTTGCTACTGAGCTTCGGGCTCGGCGGGGCGGGCCTGGGGGCGGAGCGAGCGAGGCCACGGCTACCCACCAGGCTCCTTGGGTGGGGTCTTGAGGGGCGTGTCCCAGGGCGGGGCGAGGCTGCTCAGCTAAGCACCACGCTCTGCGGGGCGGGGCCAGGCGGCCGCCAGCTAACGGTCCGGGCAGCGGGCGCGCGCCCGCGGGTGGCTCCTGCAGGGGCCCGGGCCGTCCGGGAGCGCGCGGCCGCCTCCGTCTGCTCCTCCTCCGCCGCCGCCGCCGCGGCTTCCGCCTGCCTGTCTAGCAGGCTCTGGCTGCAGCTCCCCGAGCCATGCGGATCCGACCCTTGGCGCCCGCGTGGGGCCTCCGGGTGCTGCGGGGCGGGCGGTGACCCGGCGGAGTGGGGGCGAGGACGCCGCCATGGGAGACAGGTAGGGCGCGGGCCGAGGCCGCGGGGGTCGGGCCGGGGCCGGCCGTCCGCTCGTGGCCGCTGAAGGCGCCTCCTCTCGCGCAGGTGGATCTCCGTGACCGTGCTCCCGGGCTGCGTGGGCTGCAGGACGCTGGTGGCGCCGGCGACCTGGACGGCGCGCGACCTCAAGGAGCGCATCTGCGCCGAGACGGGCTTCCCGGTGGCGGAGCAGCGGCTGTGGCGCGGCGACAGGGAGGTAGGCGGGTCCCCGGGCGCCCGAAGGTCGTCCCTCCCGGAAGACAGCGCAGATTTCACAGTGCTCTGTGGACGTCAGTGTGTGCCTGTCTTCAGCTGTATTTTTTTCTTGATTTACCATTTCAGTGTTTTATCTGTGCCCCCCCCCCCCCAGTTTGTTTGAATCTTCACTTTCTGAAATTAAGATAATTTTTAAATGGGTATTATAACCCAAGAAGTTTTTTTTTCTTAATTTAGAGACATCATCATAAGTGACTTAACCATACTCATATATTTCTATTCATGTTATAAGTTTAACAGGAATGCTGCTAAGTATCTTCATCGTTTATATCTTGGAAGTTTCCCCTCATTTCTTTTTCCCCCTCTGTGCTGGGGATTGGACCCAAGAGCATTCTACCTCCGAGCTACATTCCCAGCTCTATTTTATTTATTTTTATCTTTTTGGGGTACTGGAGATTGAACCCAGAGGCATTCTGCTTCAGGGCTACATACACCCCCAGGCCTATTTCATTTATTTATTTTAACTTTGAAACAGAGTCTTGCTAAGTTGCTGAGACTGACTTGGAACCTGTGACCCTCCTGTCTCACCCTCCCAAGTACTGAGATTGCAGGAGTGAGCCGCCAAGCCAGGCTTCCTCCCATTTTTGAATCACAGATACTTAAGGACTGAAAAGAATCTTCTGACATAATTTAATATAAAACCTGTAATGTTGAGGAGAAAACTTATGTTAAAACTTCTAAAGTGCTAACAAATGTCTTATCAAAACTTTGGAAAATATGAATATTTCATATTGTCAGATGTATCCTTTAAGATAGTTGGAAATTCTTAAAGGGGGAATTTAATTGACATTTACCAAACATTCACTAATTTCTTATCCTACTAAATATCTTCACAATTTTATATGATAAAGAGAATCATTACCAAGACTTGAAAGACTCAAAAGGAGCTGAACAGACAAGAAATACTTGAGCAACACAGAATGACATTTCTACTGTGTAATTTCCTTGCTACCCATATACAAATAATGGTGAAGTATTTGGTACTGGTGATTTTTAATCTTTCAGTATAGTATTGACTTTCCATATACTTGGGTCAGATTTCTGGGTTTTTGTTCCACTTAGACATGGATTTGTGATGAATCTGTTCTGTTCCTCCACTGGTGGATCAGTCCTCCGTATCCCTGAGGTGTTTGTTGGCAGATGGACATTGACTCCCTTGAGGACTTGACAGAATTGAAAAGAAGCAAACTGTCATTCCTGTCTCTTTCTCTGTGCCTAACCCAGTCTTTTCACCTCCCTCTCCTTACCCACTGGTTCCATGCCCACTTCTTTAGTTGTACTTCTGATTCTACTTTGTCATTTTGTCCCTAGACATGGTCACACATAAAGGCTTAGTTGTGGCTCAGTCTTGCCATTGGAAGTGCTTTAGCAGGTATTTGTGAAATCTGGGTATGGGATGGCGAAAGGTGCAGTGGTTATAGAGTTTGGGATTGGGGTGGGTCCAGGTCAGACATTGCTCTGATAGGAGGTTCTAGACTTGTTGTGAAGTGAAACTAAAAGGAAAGGATATACAGAAGACTTTGCCAAAGACAAACTTATGGCAGTTTGGTACCAAATAGATCACTGGGGCTTGGGGGTTTATATAGAATAATGCACAAGGCCATGTTGAGGATGTTCACAAACCAGGAGTCAGACCAGGAAAATAAGGGTTCAGTGAGCAGAGATAAATCGAGAGGGACAGCTAATCTGGGGAAAGTATGTTGATCAGCTTGCTTTTAACATATGATTCAGCTGATGGTGAGACAAAAGAAATATCTAGGAAAATACACAAGACAGAGAGGTGAGCAACTGCCTGTACTGTTTATGCTGCTGTTTGTACTGCCCACTTGTGTATAGAGAGGCCAGATTAATTCACACATCAGGCTCTGCTTTCCTATTTCTAGTATGAATGGGATAGAACTAATTCTAGCCAATTCTAAGGTCCCTGCTGGATGGTGAAGTTCAACAGGCAGCTGCAGATCTGGAACTGAAACTCAAGGGAGCTAGGTCAGGGTAGAAGATTGTGTTAGAATATGATGAACATTTATTGAGCAGCTCATTTTGTTCCAGACAGTGTTCTAGGAACTTTACACCTGTCATCTCATTTAATACTTAGAAGAACTGTATAAGTTATTACTGGCCCATTTTGCTCAAGAGTATGGCCAGGGTTCAAAGAGATGAAGTATTGGGAGGATTTGAACCCATGTCTGTGTGATTCTAAAGTCTGTGGACTTTTCACTATTTCATACTGTGGAGAATTTATGAAGGTGTCTGTTGGGGATGAATAAAAGTTAAATGCAGAGCTCTTTGAAACATAGAGGAAGGGCTTGCAACATTGAAAAATGAATTTTAAAAGCCAATGATGAAACTCGGTAGAAAACCAATAGAGGGCATAGTCTGATTCAAAGAAGATGGGCTGTGCCATCAAGAAAGATAACTGTATAGAAGCATATCTTTTAAGGAGTGGATTTTTTCTTTTCCTTTTTAAATTTGAATTACTTAATGAGACTTCTAAGTTTTTCGAGGTAGGCAGGATGTGGAAGCTGTGGCTGCTCCTGTCACTTTCCTGGTTTTGGTTGGTAATCAGGCGTAGTCAGCAATAGGCTGACTCAGTTGCTCACCTCTTTCTCTTTGTCTCTGCTTTGCTTTCTTAGGACTTGGAGTGGAATTTGTAAGGTCCTCTCATTTTATCTCCTGTCCTATGAAGAGACCAAACTTGTTAATTATAGCTATGTCACTTCCTGATCCCTCCCCCACTTTTTTTTTTGTGTGTGTGTGTGTGGTATTGGGGATTGAACCAAGAGACATTCTCCCTCTGAGCTACACCTTAAGCCCTTTTCATTTTTATTTTGAAACAGAGTCTTGCTAAGATGGCCTAGAACCTGCCATTCTTCTGTCTCAGTCTCCCAAGTACTGAGATTACAGGCGTGTGCCACCACACTGATCTCTTTTGTTCTTTACCAAATGAATTTGAGTTGCCATAAAGTATAACTTTTCTGTCTTTTAAGTGATTACAAGCACTACCACAACTTTGGACTCTTCAGCATCTCCCTGTATCCTGGACAGCTAAACAAAGGAAGAGGTCTGAGGAGAGCAAGGCTGCATTTAATATTGTATTGTTTGCTTAATAATTTGAAGAAGGTTATCGTTTTCTAGTAAATGAAGATAAATGTCTCTGTGATCTCTGAGAACTTGGTAAAGCCGAGGTTCAAGTTGTTTTATAATCTCTGTTTTAAAAGCAAAATAAGTTGCAGTGGGCAATTTTTAAGATTTTCTATGGCACATTCATCTGGGGATGAGGAAGTTCCAAAGTTCTTTGGTTGAAGTATCCAGAAAAGGGAGAAGTCCAAGCAAAACTCCCAAATCTTGACAAACTCAATGGGAGATAGCATACTGGGGTATCCCTGCTGCCTGGTTGCTCTTTTGGAGAATCACTTCCCTGCAGATGGGCCTCAGGTTATGATCTACCAAGATGGTCGATTGCTGCTAGACCTACATTGTCATTTACATCTGTGTAAACTACTATTGTTTTTTTTTTTTTTTTTTGTACTGGGGATTGAACTCAGGGGCATTCTACCTTTGAGCTATACCCCCAGCCCTATTTTTTATTCTTTATTTTGAAACCGGGTCTCACTAAGTTGCAGAGTGCCTCACTAGGTAGCTGAGGCTGGCCGTGAACCCAGATCCTCCGGTCTCAGCCTCTCAAATGCTGGGATTACAAGCGTGCGCCACCACGCCCGGCTTATTCTTTATTTTGAAACCAGGTCTCACTAAGTTGTGGAGGGCCTCACTAGGTAGCTGAGGCTGGCCCGTGTACCCAGATCCTCCGGTCTCAGCATCCCAAATGCTGGGATTACAAGCGTGTGCCACCATGCCCTGCTAACTACTATAGTTTTATCTTGAGTCTTCTTCCTTTGCAAGTCCTTTTAAACTACTTCCTGCAGGGTAGATTTTCTTCCTTCCTTCCTCACTTCCTGCCTTCCTTCCTTTGAGTGCACATCAGCCATATTGAATTGGACTAATGATCCTTGCATTTGCACGAATATCCTTAGTAGTCCATTAGTTGATTAACAATAGAGTGTCACCTGTGATGACCTCATCCAGTGGAGAACTAGGACACCATCAGTGGTTGATCTTTGTGTATCTTCCTCCTTAGTTTGCAGGCCTGTCTTTCCTCCTTTACCTCTGCATGTCTATTCTGTTGCCTTTTCTGTTGTTTTAATAGTTCTGTGTATATATATTTGTATATTTGCATATGTATGGTATATGTGTGTGTGACCTAAGTATATTAGTATACTGTTTACTTTTAGCCACTTTTGAACTTTGTAAGAAACTGTGTAGCAATGAGTTAGCTTTTTTCAGTAATATTATATTAATATTCATCCAAATTTTGTACAGCTGAGCTAATTCATTTTTCATTACTATATAATGTTGAGCTGTATGAATATGTCACGGAATTTGGGTTGCTTTTAAATTTTTCTTGTTAGCAATAATCCTGCTATGAATATTCTTATCCATGTGGTCTGAGGTACCTGTGTAAGAAATGAGCTAGCTTTAAGATTCATTGGGAGTATGTACATGAAGGTGCTCTAAAAACCGAGAATAGTAACTGTGCTTAGATTTGTGTTTTACGTAGAGAATACACTTTGGAAATGTTGACCAAAAGAATGATTTTGTATTTATGTTAATGATTCTGTTTCATCATTAAAATGTGAATTTGAGCTGGGGGTGTAGTTCAGTGGCAGAGTACTCGCCTATCACATTTGAGGTCCTAGATTCAATTCCCAACACTGCAAAGAAAAAAAGGGGGGGCTATGTTAAAGCAGAAATATATGTATATTTATTTGTAATTATTTAAAAAAAATTCTTTAATTTTAAAGTTTAAATCCTTTAAAATTTTAAGTAAAGTTTTGACTTTCAGTTCTCTGAAATATTCACCTCTTCAGAGCAATTTATTTCCTGATAAGAATAGTTAACAAGCATTACTTCTTAAGTAAAAAAAGATGTGAAGTAAAGATTTGAATCTACAGTATTAGAGATTATGTTGCTTTTTATATATTTTCTTTTCTTTTTTTCAGTTATCTGACTGGATCAAGATTGGAGATCTGACTTCCAAAAATTGTCATCTTTTTGTAAACCTTCAATCAAAAGGCTTAAAAGGGGGAGGTATAATATTGACTTTTCCAGGAGTATATGCCATATTTAGTTGCATAAGATTATGTTTTAAAGTAGAAACGTAGAGAAAGATGGTTGCCAGAGGCTGGGGGGAAGGTATTGATCAAAGAGTATGAAGCTTCAGTTATATAGAGTAAATGGGATGTGGAGATCTCTTCTACAAGACTCAGCCTGATTATGGTTAGCAATAGTGTTATGCAGACTTACAGATTTGCCAAGAAGGTAATCTTCAATTAGGTGCTCTTTCACAAAAGGAAAAGACAAAAAGAGGGAGAGGAAGGAAACTTCTGGAGGTGATGGATAAATTTAGAGATTGGTGGTAGTGATGGCTTGATGATTTCACAGGTATATACTTATCTCCAGATTCCTCAAGTTGTGTACATGAAATATCTGTACCTTTTTCTGTGTCAGCCATACCTCAATAAAGTGGTTTAACAATGATTATGTTTTAAAAGTGAATCAAAAGCATATGATGGGATGCAGCGAGGGGATACCAGAGTCAGAGGAAAGCAAGGGTGGTGGAGCAAGTTGTAGTGACGAGTGACATAGAAGTCTGTGGAAATGGTCTTGTTTAGTCTTGGTCTTGGTGGATAGTTGCACCAAAATTATGCAAATAAAGGTATACAGGTTGAGTAGCCCTAATCCAGAAATCAAATGCTCCCAAATCCAGAATTGCTGGTTAGTGTAATGCCACAAATGGGAAATTCCATGCCTGATTTTGTGTGACAGTTCATAGTTGAAACACAGGCATAATAAAAATATTGTATAAAATTACCTTTGGGCTTTGTGTACACAGCACATATGAAACATAAATGGATTTCATGTTTGGACTTGGATCCCACTCCCAAGATACTTAAGTATATGCAAATATTATAACATCTAACATCTAACACTCTGGTCCCAGAAACACTTTTAGAAGGTCCTTTATCTAGTTGCTAAGGGGTACTCAACCTATAGTAATGACTTAATTTTTTAAAACATGGATTACTTTTTACTTTTATATGGATTTTTTTTTTTTTTTTTACAGTACTGGGGATGAAACCTGGGGGCATTCTACCTCTGAGCAACAAGCCCAGTCCTATTTTTTCATTCTTTATTTTGAAACAGGGTCTCACTAAGTTGTGGAGGGCCTCACTAGGTACCTGAGGCTGGCAGTGAACCCGGATCCTCCAGTCTCAGTCTCCCAAGTACTGGGATTACAAGCGTGCACCACCATGCCCTGATACTTTTATATGGATTTTTAAAATTGTGTGCCTCTGAGGAATTACTTCCCTCCTCTTCTGGTGCCTTCCTGTCACCTACCTGAAGGTGACCTGGTCAGTAGGTGTAAGAATATCTAGTATAGGCAAGAGTTAAGAGTACTTAAACTAAATAGTCTTGAAGCAGGACTGCTGAACTTCAGAACTATTGGAACATTGGTTAAGTTTGAGAATACTGAGAATGTGGTAATAGGCACTGCTATCTCTGGCTAATAGTTTATGAGCAAAACACTGACAAAGAGCACCAAGTGTTTAATTTGTTTTGGAAGATAGCAACACTTCTATCCTCACTGTGCCCTCCATTTTTGAATTAATAATCTCTTGTAATAGTATATTTTTGAAAAAATTTTGAAACCTAATTTATAGTTCAGTTAAGAAGATGTGATAAAATTGGAGCTGCCTTCCTTTCTGGTGAGTTGCTCAGTCAGGTAGAGTTTGTACCAGAGTTCTGCAGGGGGATACATGAAGCCATAACTTTTATAGTTTCACTATGATGTGAAACCAAATTACACATGGGTGATAAATCATGAGAATTTTTCTAACTCATACTAAATATATTCTGTATTTTAGGTCGATTTGGTCAAACAACCCCACCACTTGTTGATTTTCTCAAAGACATTTTGAGAAGGTATCCAGAAGGAGGACAGATTCTTAAGGTAGGGTACGTGTTGTGTTCATGTGTGATGACTTTAATAAAAACGGCACAAAATAAGTTTACTTAGAAATCTTGTTTTTAAATTTTTAAAATTCTGTCTAGACTTGAATGGTAGTATTTCTTCCCTTGCATGGCCGCTGTGCATAGCTGGGTGTGACTGTGTGAAGTTCCCAGGACAGAGCAACGGGCTGAGCTGCTGCGTGCCATCCTTAAGCACAGTGTCACTCCTGGGGCAGTTGTGTAGAACATTGCGCAGGGGCATCACATACCAGCCAACCAAATGAATACAAAGCTCCCGTCACAGGCCAGGAGCACATGCCCATGTGGCCCTGGATTTATAGGTTTGTTTTTATGAGAGGGTTTACTTACTAGAATAATTATTTTAGTTATTTATTTCTACTTAATGACATATTCTTTTAGTTTGTGTGTGGTGGGGGGTGGGGTACTGGGAATTGAACCCACAGGCATCCTACCTCTGAGCTACATCCTCAGACGGATTTTATTTCTTATTTGGAAACAGGGACTCACTAGGTTGCTGAGAGCCTCACCAAATTGCTGAGGCTGTCCTTAAACCTGTGATCCTCCAGTCTCGGCTTCCCCAAGTACTAGGATTACAAGTGGGCGCCACCATGCCTGGCTGATATTCTTTTAGTTTGAATGTACTACTTAAGAAAAAACAAAAACTGCACAAATATAAAAGAAAGCAATAAAGGAAGATATTACAAAAATTATATTTTGTGCTTAACCTTGATAAGAAAACTCCTTAATGAAGTGTTGAAGTAGATCAATTTTATGCATTTTCCTTGTTGTTAACTTATTTAGCATTTAGCATCTTCGATGTGGAATCATTTTCTAGTTTAGATGGTGAACTTTCAGAGGCCAGGGATTGGGTTTATTTCACTCGTGTCATACTGGGATAGACGTGTGAAGATTGTGTTGTGTCTAGTACTGGTCATAATGAGATATTGCAACAGGTTCAGCCTGTCTTACAGAATGGGGACCAGTGGCTCAAAGGAGGTTAATTTGAAAACTAGTTTCAGATTGGTCTGTTAGGAAAATGAAGATGGGAAGGGTATGGTTATGGAGTTGTTATGTGGTAGAGAGGAGCAAACATAATAAATGTGGAGGGAAGATAGAGTTGGGTACAGGGGTAGAGTCTCATGGATTCAGAAACTAGTGAGCAGAATCTGAGGCAAGCAGTTGGTGGTCAGTCTTTCTACTTCACTTGTTGTGTATGCTTGTATTGTAGCCAGCTCTATAGAATCTTTGTTCCTGAGATATTTTAAGTGCTAGATTTAATAGGAATCTTGAAAACTGTCTGTACCTTGAGTATCACTTTTTATGATATTTACTGAATCAAGTCCAGATATTTCAGTTACTTGCACAAGGGAAAATGCAACGCTTATTTCTATTGCTTCCAGAATCAATTCAAAAGTGGTTCCTGATGATTACCTTGGGAGGAAAGCTTCCTAGTCCTATTCTTTGTACAACTTGCAGTTGATAGTTGGAGCCCGGGGCTTAATATTTTATCTCCAATATCTCTTAATATTTTTCTCCATCTCTATTCTAAAATATATATAAATCATAGATACCAGAACAAAGACAAGGTCCAAACTCTGAAGTGCTGTCATTTTGTAAGCTATTTATTGTGTTTTGTTACTTATTTAGTCCTTATTTTCATCCTTTGTATTATCATCATATCTGAAATATAAGTTTTCTAATTTTGAGGAGTCTTTTAGACTGAACAGAGTAGGAATGAGGCTTGACAAATTAAAAACCCTGTGAGAAACAGACAATTGTGTAATAGAAGGAGCTGGTAGTGGTAAGGCTGTAGTAGAAGGATGTGTAGTAGAAGGTTTATGTTTGGGGTTGGGCAGCTGGTGCCTGGCCCCTTGGATGCTCTTGATGAGCTGAAAGCTGTTCTCAGCCAGCTCCTGGGCTCTGCACTTTCCCGCAGCCCTATTGAATCATTACAGTCATGTGAACCTTGTGTCTCCTTTCTGCTCTGAAGAAGGCTTTCTTCTCCACTTTGCTGTAGTTCAGTACAAGCTCTCTTCAGTTCCTACCCACCCCTACTTCCAACTTAGTGATCCCAAGGTTCTGGGGTCCCAAGGTGTTCTCCCTGAAGCCAGAGGTTCATGAGTGTGATGCTACAGAGTGATGTATTGTCTCCTAATGACCATTTAAAACATGAGCCTTTGGTTTGGTTTGGTCTAAGTCAGGACTCATTCAGGAAATTATCATCTATTGAATTTTCCTTACTTGAAATACAATTTGAAGAACAAAGTTGGGATAATGGCTCTGGAGTTCAGCTCAGGTTTTGATGATTGTGGGCCTGGCTCTAGGGGCTGAGTCTTATTTCAGTCTGCAGCTGACCCTTAGTGTGTTCGTAGATGTCCAGAAGCAATTGGGATGGTCAGTATTGGAAATTGTGTTGCAACTCCTGATGAGTGTAAATATTACAGGTTTTCCTTTTTTTTTTTTCATCACAAGGGTCTGGCCACCCAGTTGGTTACCCACTGCCCACTCAACAAACTTCAATACCAATCTTTTTGAAAGGACAGAGTCAGTCCTGACCATCAGAGGATTTCTGCTTAGGCAGGAGAAAGAGATGCTCATGTTTCAGTCTCTCAAGAATATAGCCAGCTGGGTGTGGTGGCACACACCTGTAATCCTAGTACTTGGGAGACTGAGATAGGAGGATCCCAGATTTAAATCCAGCCTCAGCAACTTAGTGAGACTCTTGGCAACCTAGCAAGACCCTGTTTTGAAAAAAAAAACAAACATAAAAAGGGCTAGGGTAGAATAGCTTAGAGGTAGAATGTCCCTGGGTTCAATCTCTAGTACCCCCGACTCCCACCAAAGTAGCCTGTTAAGTGGTACATATAGATTGATACCATTTGGTTTTGCTTTTTCCTAAGAGAAGGTAAGTGCTAAGCAAATGAGAACTGCGGTAACCATTGCTCAACCAGGAGGTACCTGCGTCAGGCAACAAGATGTGCAGCTTTTGGAAATAGAGTAATTTCTCTTGACCAAAAGCTTTAGGTAGATTGTAAGTTACAGAGTTAAAAAGAGTCCTGGGATTTTTACGTAAAGGTTAAGTTATAGTGACTTAAAAGATGAGTCTTAGGTGTCTATAATCAAAGCAGGACTTTGCAGCCTCACTCTCATATGCACGTGACAACTACTTTCAGTAGTGACCTTGTTAGAGCTTAAAGATGCAAGTTGTGGGTTTTCTTTTATATGTTTAATTTTTAATTACTGTAGGTAAATACAAAGATGGCAATAGATTACTATACATTAAATAATTTTTTTTGGTGTATTTTGTGGTTAGGAATTAATTCAGAATGCAGAAGATGCCGGGGCCACAGAAGTTAAATTTTTATATGATGAAACTCAATATGGAACGGAGACTCTTTGGTCCAAAGACATGGTGCAATATCAAGGTAAGAATCCGCAGTTGGGAACCAGCTCTGTTATATATCCTAACAGGTGTTTTTTAAGGATTGGTAATACTTTGTTTAGTGAACAGTCTCATTATCATTTGTACTTCACTTCTCTGCACATGTAATTCCATTTCTTCATGTGTTTTCTCTACTTTTGGTGGGAAGATGTCTCTGCTAGGTGGTATTTATAGAGAACAAAGAAAAATCTCAAAACATAACACACAATATAAGTACATCAGCTTCTTATTCTATTCAGTCATCTTGTATTTTATATTACCAGTAAGATCTAGGCCACCCTTTCTGTATAAATAACACCTTTTTTGCTTTTGGGAAGATGGTGTAAGAAGCTGTGTTTTATGTGTCATTTCCTGCTTCAGGGGGAATTTGTGCTAGAGATAGGAAGAAAGATTGAAGGGGAGGAGGAAAGAAAGAAAAGGAAAGAGATTAAGAGAATCATAACGAGAAGAATCTTGATAGCTCACTCAGACTCTGTGAAGCACTATGTTGAAAAGAAGGTTCGTAACTTTTTGTGCAGCCTGAAGTTGATGGAATGGTTGTGAATGACTGTGTGTGATGCCCAGTGACTAAGTAAAAGAAGGTCCAGTTCACTTCCTGCACAGATCTTCAGAGAGATTAGCTCAGACAGTTTTAAAAAGATGCTTTGTGATCTAGGAGGATAGTCATCATTGGTAATTAAATATTTAGTGTTTATTGCAGTTACTACAGTCATTCTTAGGTCAGGTTTGTGACTTGACTGTTGTGCCTTTTTTATCCTTTATTTTTAATTTTTTTTTAAAATTTTTTAAATTTTTTTGCGGTACTGGGGATTGAACTCAGGGGCATTCTACCTCCGAGCTATACCACCAGCCCTATTTTTTATTCTTTATTTTGAAACCGAGTCTCACTAAGTTGCGGAGTGCCTCTCTAGGTAGCTGAGGCTGGCCGAGAACCCGGATCCTCCGATCTCAGCCTCCCGAATGCTGGGATTACAAGTGTGCACCACCACGCCCGGCTCTTTTTTATCCTTTAAAAAGAGATGTGTGAGACGTAGTGACATCTGGAGGCTCAAGTTCTGGTTTTGATTCGTGTTGCCTTGCTAATTCCTGGTCGGTCGTGGCAAGTCAGGTTATTTTATAATGAGAGGATTAGCTCGTAAGGTTTCTTGACTCTTAAGTCGGTGCTTTAAGGTAATCAGTGTGGAGAGGCACCCAGTGTGTATTCATGGACCTCAGCTGCTGTTCTGCACAGCTTCACAGCCACCTCGGATTCTTGTCTTTAAGCTTGGTTCACTGCGATTGTAGCAAGGCAGAATCTGAGGATTAATGAGATCATAGGCATGATAATGTTTATGTCTGGTGCCATTCTGATGTAAATTGTCATGTATGTACTGTAGAACCACAAAGGTGCAAAGAAGTCCTAGAAGCATTTTGCTTCTAAATTCTGCCAGAGGTCTAGGGTTTTTTGCTCTAGTCTTCACCTCATTTAAAGACTTATTTTAAACAAGATTTTTTTGACCGAGTTGGTAAATGTTTAGAGATAGGCTTTTCAAAAGTGATACCATATTAGCCATTTAAAATAAAAGTGGACATATAAAAGTAGGTGGCAGTGATCTTTATCTGTATTTAATAATCATTTATCAAGGACTTTCTATAAGCCAGGCATGGTGATACATACATACCTATAATCTCAGTACTTGGGATGCTGCGTCAGGAAGATTACAGGTTCGAGGCCATCCTCAGCATCTTAGTGAGACCCTCAGCTGTTTAGCAAGACCCTGTTTCAAAATAAAAAGGGCTGGGAGTGTAGTTTGGAGGTAGAATGCCCCTGGGTTCAACTCCCTAGTACCAAAAACAAAAAATAACAAAAACTAAAACAAAATGAAACTGGTCCTCTCTGCATATTTGGGAAAGTCCTTTGCATTCAGATGTGACCAGTCATCTTGGATCATAGTTGTTTTTTGGTTTTGTTTTGTTTTGTTTCCATTTTGTGGCACTTACTATTCCATATAAGATCTCTTGTGTCCAATTTGGTTTTGTTCCTTTTCATGTAATTAGATAACAAAAAGTCTCAGATCAGCTATGCAAGAGTAAGAAGTCTTCCCAGTGTCCCACTTTAGTAAGGATTTCAAGGATATAGTTAGGATACACAGCGAAGGGACCGTGGCTCTGGAAGTCTGGGTGGTACTCCTCAAGACCCCCTTGGCCTGGGTTTAGCAGAAATGGTCTCTGAGCGATACACACAGACTATAACTTACACATAGGGAGCTATTTCAGTCGAAAAACATGTCTGTGTTTCCTCTGAAAATCACATAGCTTGGGGCATTTTCAGGGGAATTCTGCATCATAAATATGTGCATTCAGACTCATTTACAGTAAGCCACCTTCTGAAGATACCCAGTAACTAAGGGCTCCTCTGGTAAACACAACGGGTGTGTTTAATACTTTTGGTGCATTATAATTCTACATCATAGTGAGATTCAAAGTGATACAAACATACATGCACGCAGCACTTGGTGTATTTCCCTCAGTATCCCACCCAGCTACCCCCTCCTCCTTCCTTGTCTATGTTAATGAGATTGGTAGTGATACCTTCATACATGGATATAACATTATTTGGACTATTTCCTTCCTTAGCCCTTCTTTTTCCCCTCCCCACCTCCTTTCCCAAGCCCCCTTCCACTATTCTACTGGTCTTTCTCCTCATTTATCTGAAGTCCCTTTTATTTCCCATTTTCTCTCTAGTTTCCATGTATGAAGGAAAACATACAACTCTTGAGTTTCTGAGACTAGCTGATCTCATTTAGCATAATATTGGATGGAACTAGAGCATCCCCTTTTGATCAGGATAGATGGTGGGGTAGGTTTAAATTACTCTCAGTGATAGGCAGAGAGATCCAGTGAGACTACAAACTGATTAAAGCAAAGACAGAATATGTGGCTTTTTTTGTTTTTTAATTCCAGCATGAGTATGATCCAATTCATGCCCTGATTAAAAACATTGCATGATGACCAGGCCCTCCTTGTTGGGTACAGAGATGATGGATCTGGCCCACTTTTTACCAGTTCCTATGCTGGGGTGAGGTTGTCTTGGTCTGGTTCTGACCCTGAACAGGGTGGGTGTAAGGAAGCTCCAATTCCCACAGCCTCGGCAGCTCCACTTACAGCAAGGCCACACACTGTGTTCCTTTTTTCAGGACCTGCCCTGGTGATGTAGGACCGGAAATGGCAGTTTTGCTATGTCCAGAAACCTCAGAGAGGAGATGTGAGGGGGGAAATTCATTTTCACGTGAAATACTTCTGTATTTGATTAAAAAAAGGGGGGCCTATTACTTTGTAATTTAACAAATGTTTTATGTAAGCAGGAAAGGGTTGGCTGCCACCTTTCCTGTTGATGGTGGGAGGGAAATGGGTCTTCCTCAGGCTGGTGGTCTGCTGTGTTCCTGGTAATGTGTCTTGGGTGTGTCTCCTGCCCAATTTCTTAAGTACTATCATCACAAGAGTTGTAGATTCTGGTAAGAAGTTCTCCCTCAGGCCTGTTGTTCAATGCTGTGAGTTTGTGTGGTTCTTTATTCTGTGTCTTCATAGGTATTTTTAATGGATGTTTGGAGTAGACAGAACCACACATTGCTTGTTAAATGCTGTTTTAAAGCAGCTAGAGTTAGCTGTTTAGTAAGAACAAGACACTTGTTTTATTACTATTCCTGCACTAGTAATAAATTGTTTTATTTTTTTATTTTTTTGCAGTACTGGGGATTGAACTCAGGGGCATTCTACCTCCGAGCTATACCCCCAGCCCTATTTTTTATTCTTTATTTTGAAACCGAGTCTCACTAAGTTGCGGAGTGCCTCACTAGGTAGCTGAGGCTGGCCGCGAACCCGGATCCTCCGGTCTCAGCCTCCCGAATGCTGGGATTACAAGCGGTTTTATTTTACTCTGTAGAGACTGATATTTATGACATTCATTAAGTACTGCCAGCATCACATACTGATTGCAGTAGTCCTGTCTGACATTTGTAGGCATCTGCTCTGTGCTGGGTGCTGAACCTCACTCTTGCTTACATTGTTTCCTCAGATGCTCAGCTTGCCTTGTGTTGATACTGTTATTGCCCTTGTGGGGCGAGGAGACTGAGCCTCATGGTTGCAGTTGGTAGTGGTCAGGCTGGTGACATCCAGGCTTGCTTAACTTCAGAGTCCTCTCCCCCTGCTGTGTGCTTCTTGTCAGAACAGCTTTAGTTATTTTCTTATTTTGACTTTGATTATTTTAAAAATAGAAGTCACACCATTTTTGTAAAACAAACTAGGCCAACATCCCTGTATCTAGGCTTAAACTTAAAGGAGCCCAAGAATCACCTGGGTGTGCTGGGAATCTCTGTATAAGCTCATTTGCATGGCGCTTAGGAAAATGCATTCACTGTGTAAGAATCACCCAGCCATGCACATACCCTCTTGACACTGTGTATATTATACTTAAGTAGCATTTTTTTTTTTTTTGCATGGGATCGAACCCAGGGGCATTCTACCTCTGAGCTACATCCCCAGCCCTATTTTTTATTCTTTATTTTGAAACAGGGTTTCACTAAGTTGTGGAGGGCCTCGATAAGTAGCTGAGGCTGACTGCGAACCCAGATCTTCCTGTCTTAGCCTCCCAAGTACTGGGATTACAAGTGTGTGCCACCACGCTTGGCTCTTAAGTAGCATTGTTAAGGGAAAACACTGGTCACCTTTCAAGTATGATGAGTTAATAGAGTTGGATATGTTCAAAAAATGTTAGAGCCATTGAAGATAGATCAAAATATAGTTCCAAAAATACTCATGAATTGTAAACATAACTTTAAAAAGAAATTACTTTGGAAACAGTGTGATATAAATCTGGAGCACTTATTTAAACATTTGTTACATTAATGCCTGTTTAAATTATACAAGTAATGCCTTGTATGGGAAAACAAAACTGAAATAAGCACAACTGTAGGCTCTTAGAAGACGATTATGAACATGACCAAAGGATCATTTTTCACTCTATAAAATAACACATTAGCAAGGTTCTTTAGATAGCAAGTCTCCTTGGTACATTTCCAGGTAGTTTAACTCTAAAACATTTTAAATATGCTATTTAGAACAGTTTTTACAAAGTGTAGCACATGGTGATGGATTTCTTTGTGTTTTGGGTATCTACATTCTATAATAAATACACTTAATTTTTTCTTTTTGGATTTTTGGCCAGTAATACTGTATTTATCCAACTGCAGTTTTTACTGTTATTCTGTGTTTTTATTTGATTGTGAAGACAATTGAAATTATAATGCAAAATTTAGTCGCTGCATTTATTTCTCCCTGTTCTCCCATATTCAGTAAGTGATTTTGTGTAGAGTAGATTCTTGCCGTAGACCTGACCACTCCAGGACCCTTCTTTCTGAATATCTGCTTGTGCATCTCCATGTCCAGGGCCTGCGCTCTATGTGTACAACAATGCGGTGTTTACTCCAGAGGACTGGCACGGTATTCAGGAAATCGCAAGAAGCAGGAAAAAGGATGACCCCTTGAAGGTCGGGAGATTCGGAATTGGTTTCAATTCTGTCTACCATATAACAGGTCCAGTATTTGACTTTTTTTAGTCTTGATAGTAGAAGATATTTTAGACCATATTTTGTAACTTGTTTGGATAACTTCAGAGATCACCAGCCCCCACCCCCAGCCACCCAGAGATGATCCTGTTTCATAGCTGTCTTTCCCACATTCTTCTATCAGTTGCAAGAAGTATGTCAAAGAAATAACAATTGTGTCTTGAATTATGGTTAACTATACCAGTTTTACCTCATTATGTGTTTCTAAAAGTAAAGTTACCATGATTCAGTGGAATCAGTGATTTTACATGAGATTTAAAATGTAGCTTTTAAGTACACAAAACTGTTACTGTGAAAAATTGTTACACTGCAGATACTCAAGAGTTGAAATGATTCTTACAGATTTTCTTGTTTCTAAATATCAGAAGATTAAAGAAGAAATTGTAATGCATCTCATGATACTGAATAACTGAGAAAATGATCTTTAAAGTTGTGGTAGCTCTGTGTTTTCCTCTTAAACATTCTGCTTATCTTAGACTTATAAGTATTAGTTAATTAATTAATTAATTTTGGTACTGGGGATTGAACCCAGGGGCCTTCTACCTCTGAGCTAGACCCCCAGTCCTTATTTTTTATTTTGAAACAGGGTCTTACTAAGTTGCTGAGACTGGCCTCAAACTTACGATCCTCCTGTCAGCCTCCCAAGGACTAGTATTATAGGTATGTCCCACCACACCTGCTACCTATTTATGTGTTTTTTTTGCGGTACTGGGGATTGAACTCAGGGACATTCTACCTCCGAGCTATATCCCCAGCCCTATTTTTTATTCTTTATTTTGAAACAGGGTCTCACTAAGTTGCGGAGTGC